>MU706404.1:77909-116173 GCA_026770625.1 Nicotiana glauca
ACTTCTGCCCTAAAACCACCGGAATCCATGGCTTCCAAGGCCATGGAAGTCCTATACCGGCCTCCTATAGCTCCTACACGCCTGGTTACTGAAGTTTCAAGGCCTAACCTCGAAGAAGCTTGGCCCATACCTTATTTAATTTGAGTTCTATGGCCGTCTTCGACCTTTCTCTGGCTAGCCATGGTCATTCGAGCTTGATCTCGACTTCTCCAGCTCAGATCAGTGACTTTTCCAAGCCTTTCTCACTACTTGATCTCGACTTGTGTTTTCTCTGAGTTTTTAAACATTTTTCTCAAAGTTCTTTCAAAACTATACCTTCTGAGCCTTCATCTTTTTCCGATTTAGGGTTTCGTTAAGTTATCCTTTAAAGTTTCTCGGATCTTTAGCATGTTCTACTATTTCTTATGTGTTTCTTATACTGTATTTCTTATGTTGTTCCTTCTACTGCATTTCTTATGTGTTTCTTCTACTGTGTTTCTTCTATTATGTTTCTTTATGTGTTCTTCTATTATGTTACTGTATTTCTTATGTTGTTTCTTCTACTTTGATTCTTATGTGTTTCTTCTACTGAAAGATGCATGTTAAAAGTCTCAGTTTCTTTTTGAGATTTTATGAAGTTATTTCGTCAATATTTTTGCCTTGATTACTTATTCTTTCATATCTACACTCGATTGATGGCAAAAACCCTAAAAATTGGGGGTTTCATTCGAGTATTGAGACTATTCGCTATGTGATTTACTTGTTCTTCATCTCTGAACTTGTTTGATTTCAAAAACCTAACTTCTTTGGACCTATTCGAGTTTCTGAAGATTTTTTCATCTACTGCTCGACTGAGTTCCGAAATCTTTGATTCAACCTTGTTTCTTTGTATGATTCTGATTCCTTGCTACATGATTCTAAGGTCTTTCTACTGGACCCTTTGTATACTATTTGATATTCTCTCTCTTCTCCATTGCTAAGTTACCATGTGACTACCATGTTCCTATAGTCTACTACTTACTGATTTTGCATTTGCATGACACTTTTCTTTGTCTTAAATTCAGCATCGCATGCTTAACGTTTATGCACTCTTTACAGGTTAAATTTCCCTCTCAATATAACCCCTGATTGTGGACTGATTTCAAATCTTTCTGTAATTCTGATTGCACTCTTGTGATTGATTCTTTCCTTATTGTATTGATTTCCGTTGTTTCTTGGACTTGTTGGAATATTTTCCTTCGAACTTTCGAACCCTAACTTTTCTACTTAAGTTGATTTGATCCCCTTACCTTGATTACATTGGTATGGGATTCTCACAAACCTTTCCTTGATTAAAGTCTAATAAACCTAAACTCTATTACCTGCTGTGTACTCGTACTAAGCTGGAAATATTTCGTTATTGGTCATATTCAGCCCTATGCGATTTCTTTCCTTATTTAGCACTTGCATGTTATCGTTTGATTTAATTCCTTATTTAAAGGAAGTCTTTAATACTGATTTGATTTTAATTGACACATATTTCCCTAATTATTTCTAAACTACAATCCTTACGTTATTTTCTTCCTATTTTCGCACTATAAATACCTGACTCTTTCATTGACAAAACCATACGAGCACTCATAGTTTTTCTGAACTTATACTTATACTTAAAAGTATTCTCTCTAATTACTTGTGGCCTGTTTGCGAGCCCTGCTGCCTGCTTCTTTCTCTATTTGCTTTCTTTGAAATGGTATGTTCTAATTAAGATTCAGCATCATAACTATGTGTTTATTTAACACTTTTTTTCCTCCTGGCTACCTACTTATGTGTTTGGTTCAGTACTTGTTTAGCATTTTCCTTCAGCATGTTCTGCCTCTATTGTGTATCCTAAGTATGTTTGACACTGATGGTCGTTTGAGGCATGACAATATTAAAGTATTGCTGTCTATGACTCAAACTTGATCCCCTGGGATCATAACCTCATGTCATTATTGTATGTTGTATATTCTAGTTTGTTTTATGAGCATAACATCATTCCCTATTGCTGTGCATGCCAGGAATCAATTAATTCCCAAGCACAAGGGCTCTCTACATTCCGTCCCAGCCCCTGAATCCCTTTTATGTGAAGTTGTTAATTCTGTAACTATTTCCCAACCCCCCCTTTCCTTTTCCTTTACTCCCCTAGTTCTTTAAGATCTGTTTCTGCACTTGCACTCTCTCATAGTCTTTAAGTTCTGTCCCCCTCTTGTGAGCCTTGCCTTGGGACCCATTGAGCTCCCCTAAACCTGGACACTTGAGGGCTGTCCCTTCCACACTGCACTTGTCCCTATTCCGATAATACAAATTGGGTGTGAGCATTGCTCGGAGTCCCATTGAGGTTCTTAGGGAACTTTGACACACTCAGATTGGAGAAAGGCTTTGGATCAGTGGTCTTTAAGTTGGTTTATCTCATATTTCAGACAGGAAGTCTGAATCGGGCTCTCTTTTGGTTGTACTTCTTTTTACTTTTTCAGATGTAATTTTTATTCATTCTGGTTTATAATAAGTTGTAATAAACACTTGGGGATGGTTAGTGAAAAAGGGTGGGTAACTATGAATGCAAAGGGTAGATATCATGTCTATAGGTATGTTGAATTCTGCATATTCAAATGCATATAGAAATCACGCCTATAGGACATTCTGATCCTGCATCTCCAACTTGTATATAGAAACCATGTCTATAGGTGTTCTGAATTCTGCGTATTCAAAAATGCATATAGAAATCATGCCTATAAGTTCATTCTAAATTCCGGATATTCAACTTCATATAGAAATTATGCCTATAGGATTGTTCAATTCTGCATGTTCAATTACATCTAGATACCATGCTCATAGGACTTAAATAAATTCTACAAGTTAGATACTATGTTTATAGGTTTAAAACTAGTCTTACGCATTTAGATACTATGTCTATAAGGCTTCTGCATTTTTATACCATGTCTACAAAGTTTAAAATCAACAATGCATAGAAAGCATGCCTATAGGAATTCCTAATTGAATCAAATCCACTTCACTCAAGTATAGATCTGAAACCAGTAATAACGAATTTCATCAGCTGCAGAACTTATTATCAATTCTTTTAAATCTGGCCTCTCTTTTAATAAACTGATTCCCTTACTTAGCAAGTTTAACAAGTATGCATTCAAACAGTTTTTTTCAGGCCTTACTATTTCATTGTTTTTTGAATCCAGTAGATACCATGCCTATAGGATCCATGTCTAACATTTAGGCAAGCCTTAGGTTAAAAAAAAATTATGAACTGAATATGTTTCTGTTAATTATTACAACCAGCAGGCAGGCCTGATTCGGGCTTCTTATTTGAATTATGTAATAAATCAGTCTGCCCCTGCCTTTAAGCTTTCTCATGTTTGGTATTTAATCAGACCTTAACCAGTATATAAAAGTAATGCTAATTATGTGCTTTTCTATCCAAGGAGGTGTATTTGAGTATCTGTTTGTTTATATTCTTCCCCCTAAATGTGCAATATGTGTTTTTGTATGTCGCCTTAGATTTTTACCTTTTAAACCTCAAATAAGCCCAATATCCCTCCCCTTTCGGATTAGTAGTGCAAGGCCTCCGGGACTGATAGTATTGGGACGGGTAATAGCATTCAATAAGTAATCGAGACCATTCCGTGCTTTAATACCTTGATGGGGTGGGAAGGGTAGATATGGATATGATGACCACGTGATAATGTCACGCGTAGCCCCTCATTGAGGAGTGATTACCGGGCACTGTGTGGGGTGATCCATATTGTTAATAAACTTAGGACCCCTTTCCCTTATTTCTTTGTTTCTTTTAGAATTTCAACTCCTTCTTTTTAGAAAAATCAGCTTTCTTTTAGTTCTTCCAAACTCTGTTTATTTTTCAACCATTATGTGAAATCCCCTCTTATTTGAGCCTTATTTGTCTACATGTTAATTGTCCCTGAACTCACAATAATAGTCTGCCGGGAACCACACTAGTGGATTTTGAGGGGTACCTAACACCTTCCCCTTGGAATAATTTCAAGCCCTTACCCAATATATGGTTACTCAAGTCAAACCTTCTTGGTGTCCTAATGCACCCTAATCATTAGGTGGAGACACTTCAAATCAAAACCTAATTCCCAAAAGAAATGAGTTATCCTCCCAAATGTCATAAACCCGATTTCGCAAGAAAAAGGGGGCACGACATACGTTAGGAAAGAACAACAAGCGCACTGAGTTGATAACAATCAATGTGCTTTGGGATTCATGTGAAATACAAAGGTTTGGTATATGTTAATTCAGGAACAATGCAACATATAGAGAGTGTTGGGTTTGAATGGATAAAAGGTATTTTCTGTGATAAGGTTGATAGAGAAAGTGGTTAACCAATAACAAGCAAGGTTTTCCAAGTGGAAATGAAAGTTGTCATGGAAAGTGAAGGAGCAATAGACCTCAAGACCAAGGGCACAAACCAATCACCTTATTTATAAACTCACAAGTTTTCTTTGTTTGAAACAGGGACGAAAATTGTGTCCAAATCAAAGCTTGGAAGTTTAAATTTTTTTCAAGTGTCGTACCCAAATTTTGTCAGCATAAAGGCGGTTTGAGAAGGGGAAAGAAAAATTTGTTCGATCTGCAGGAACCCTCCATGAGGAGAAGCATGGTTCAGGGGCAAGGAATTTTGTTCGTTACGTAGAGATCCTCCAGGAAGAAAGCATGGCTCAGTTAAGTTTATTCTCGCTTTTCAGGACCCTCCTGGATAATGGCATTTAGTTTAAAAATTTTTAGGGCCCTCATGGATAATGGGATTTAATTTAAACTTAGGACCCTCCTAGATAATAGGATCTAGTTAAAATTCAAGACCTTTATAGTTAACAAGATTTAGCATAAGTTCTACCTTTAGGAAATATAATCTAGCTTTAAAGTTTTCACTTTTAAGATGAGATTTAATTTGAAAGTTTCAGGGCCCTCCTGGATAATGAGGTTTAGCTTTTGAATTCTCAGAGCTCTTTTGGGTAACATGATTCTATTAACACTCACAAATATTCCCAGTATTAAACTGGGGCAGAAAAGTTTCTTTTATTTTGTCTGTTTTATTGTAATGGCAGGCGCCCACCTGGATAATGAGGGAATGCATTTCAAGTTTTGGCAATCAGGCGCCCACATAAAGAACAAGGGAAGAAAGTTCTAGTTTTGGCAATCAGGCGCCCACCTGGAGAACAAGGGAAGACAGTTCAAGTTTTTGGAAATCAGACGCCCACCTGGAGAACAAGGGAATACAGTTCAAGTTTCGGCAATCAGGTGCCCACCTGGAGAACAAGGGAATACAGTTCAAGTTTTGGCAATCAGGCGACCACCTGGAGAACAAGGGAATACAGTTCAAGTTCCGCCAATTTGGCGCCTACCTGGAGAACAAAGGAATATAGTTCAAGTTTCAACAATCAGGCGCCCACTTGGAGAACAAGGAAATACAATTCAAGTTTTTGGCAATCACGCGCCCACCTGGAGAACAAGGGAATATAAATCAAGTTTTGGCAATCAGGCACCCACCTGGAGAACAAGGGAATACAGTTCAAGTTTTTGGAAATCAGGCACCCACTTGGAGAACAAGGGAATATAGTTCATGTTTGGGCAATCAAGCGCCCACCTAGAGAACAAGGGAATACAGTTCAAGTTTTGGCAATCAGGCGCCCACCTGGAGAACAAGGGAATACAATTCAAGTTTTTGGCAATCAGGCGCCCACATGGAAAACAAGGGAACACAGCAAGTTTCAGCAATCAGGCGCCTACCTGGAGAACAAGGGAAAGCAATTTTGAAGGAAGACAGTTCAAGTTCAGCAATCAGGCTCCCACATGGAGAACAAGGGAAAACAATTCAAGTTTCAAGGGAAAGTAGTTTCGAAGGAAGACAGTTGAAGTTCAGCAATCAGGCGCCCAAATGGAGAACAAGGAAAAATAGTTCAAGTTTCAAGGGAAATCAGTTCAAGTTTCAAAGGAAGACAATTCAAGTTTCAGCAATCAGGCGCCCACCCGGAGAACAAGGGAAAACAGTTCGAGTTTCAAGGGAAAGCAGTTCAAGTTTCAAAGGAAGACAATTCAAGTTTTGGCAATCAGGCACCCACCTGGAAAACAAGAGAATTCACTTCAGAATGCAATTCAAGTCAGCAACAAAAGAAGCTCGCAGCAAGAATGCGAGTCAACAGTCCGAGATGATCAACAGAAGTTAGTCACAATCTAGAAAAAAAAAGCAAGAAGTGAATCCAAATGCAGAAGTTGATGAAAGATGTGAGTTGCTCAAGACATGGCTAAGGTCACAAGCATTTCATGTCCGATCTTGATCCGAAAAGCTGAAGAAGAATAAACTAGCACCTGTAGCTAGCAAGCGTCAAGGTTCAAATCTAAAGTCTGCATGAAGAACCAGTCTAGACTCAAGATAAAGCTTTAGAAGACTTATAGATAGGAATCTTGTAACTCATAGTTGACATGCTTGGTTAGTCTTTTTCATTTTGATCTAATAACAGGACCACAGACCGAAACCTTGACGAAAAGGCACCTCGACCGACTCTCCACCGCAGTATACTTCATCACCTCATTCACTTCTGAACTACACGTGGCCTGATTTCTTTATAGCCAAGGATATATAGGCAGCTCAGATACTAGGGCTCGGTCACATTCTCCTTTCTCTTAGTTCTTGGTCTTCCTAAATAAGGGTCGGGTAAAAAAAACATGTCTAGTCGTTCTTTGACTGAAAATACTTTGTGTTTCCATTCAAAGAGGGGCAGCTGTACACATGTGATTTTTGACCCTCTCCAAGATTTTATATATTTCAGCATGTAAATATTTAGTTTAGGCCTAATATAGTTATTTCAACTAATTTTTACTTGTTTACTTTATTTTATCACAAAAAATGAAAATTACAAAAATAGTTTCATTAATATTTTGTAGTCATTTTTAATCTTGAAAAAAATACCACAAATAGGTTTGTTTTAATGTTTAGTACTCCCTCCATTTTAATTTATGTGAACCCATTAAACTGGGCACGATGTTTAAGAAAAGAAAGAAGGCTTTTGAACTTGTGATGTAAAATGAAGCACATATATTTTGTGTGGCTATAAATTATTGTGTAAAGGTAAATTGTTTCCAAATAGGAAAAAAGATCATTCTTTTTGGCGCGGACTAAAAAGAAAATAGGTTCACATAAATGGAAACGGAGGGAGTATTATTTTAATAGATATTTTATTTAAGTAGGATTAATTAGTAAATAAGGTAGTATTTCAGTCTTGTTCAAAGAGAAAGAATACAATTTGGGCTCAAATAACCCATTTTCTAGGATTAATTTTTGAATCTAGCCCAAATAACCTTAGCCCATAATTTCTAGTCCCATACCCCTTTAACCTAAAAAACCCTATAAAAACTGACCTAACGCCTAATACCTCTAAGAATCTGATCCACTATTTTTCTGAAAAGGGACGCTAGGCGTCATCTTTTTCAACAAAAGAGACCCTAGACCCTTAAGTAAAAAACGAACATAGCCTTTGCTTCTTCTTGAAAAAATGGAGTAACAAAAACTAGAGACCTAGACCTTAAGCTGAGCCATTTTTTGATTTGGAAAGAGACCTAAAGAATCTAATACACATAAACAGCCGCCGAAAGTCTGCCAAGAACGAAAAGCATCTCACGGTCACCAACATCCACCATCTCCGTTGCCCAACTCACCGAAAAAAAGACAGCAGCAGCCGCATCTCCAGCCAACTGCACACCTAACACCAAATGACCACAGCCGTCCATCTCCTTCTCATCTCCTTTTAGCTTCACTGTCAAAATCGGGCAACCACCAACACCACAAGCAAAATAAACACACACACATAGCAAGAAAAATGGCTGGAAACGGGAAATTAGAGGAAATAAAAATCTAGTAGCTTCATTCCATTGATGAGTGCCCCGAGAAAACTCACGTTCACAAGCTCATCTTCATCGTGTAATTTCAACAATACCGTGATTATCATGAGTCACACGTTGAGGTTCTTTCATTGGTTTGTTGTTCGAGTTTTATTTCCGGTCGAGTTTCGCTTCCAGTCCCGAATTAATTTATTTCTGTCTTGTTCATTTCCTATTGCACGCTCAAATTTTAGCGTCAAAAATCTGTTTGTGTTCGATTCTTCAGCTAATCAACTAAAAATTCAATCTAAGCAATAAGGTGCGTTAACTTGATTTGTCTTAATTTGGGAAGCTCTTAGATTTGCATCTTTTCTAAAGTTTTTTGGTTTTATTGTCTATTCTTATCATTTTTGGTACCTTTCTATTTTGTTCAATTTGTGCCTGCTGATTTGCTAATATAATACTCATATTTTTGCTTCACAATATTGAACTCATATTCCAGTAGATGTTCATTTGTCTCTATCGAGTTCCATTTGAAATAGTGCGTCTGTTGATTCAACAAATTGCTACTAAGGAAGATGGCTATTTTTAGGTTCATCATTTTCTTTTCTTATTATTTTGCTGCAGTTTTTGTTTATTATTAAACCTGGTATTGTTGATTGTTTGGTCTCGAAGGAATTGCTGTTGTGTTTGGATCCCTTCTGTCGTAGTGTTATTATGATGGGAATTTGTTCTTGACTGCTTATGAACATGTGTGAGAGTAAGTTTTATTCCTACCGATATTTGTCTAGTCTAAATTCCGTGTGAAGAAATGTATAACTCTTAAGCCTCGCGGTAATATGAAATTTAGGAAAGCAATTTTTAAATACATTGTAATGCTTTAAGAGTGCTCTAAATTAATCAATTCATCGTGGTTGTGTACACGTTCGCGTGATATAGTTACGAGCTTAAAAAACAAAATCAGAGTATGTTTCGTGCAACTTTGACTAAACTGTCTTAATAATAAACAAAGCGTTATTAACTATGGACACGTTCGCGTGACATGATTTTTGATGCGCCAAACAAATGGATACACGTGTGCGTGACCTATTTAAAGATAATTTCTCAATTAAAAGAGGCAAATGCACATAGGTTCTAAAAACAAGTAATTAAACAATTTGATTAAGCCAATTATGATCAAAGTGACCGTGCTAGAACCACGGAACTTGGGAATGCCTAACACCTTCTCCCGGGTTAACAGAATTCCTTACTCGGATTTCTATGTTTCGCAGACATTAAACCAGAGTCAAATCTCCTCGATTCAGGATTGTACACCGGTGACTTGGGACACCATAAACTATCCCAAGTAGAGACTCTGATCTTAAATAATAATCCCATTTCGATTGTCACTTAAATTGGAAAAAACTCCCTTATACCCTTTCAGGGGTAGTAAAAAGGAGGTGTAACAGTGTGGATCTGAGGAAGAAGAGGTTTTAGCTAGCATGAGGAAGCTGTTTCTAGATGAAGAAGATATGGACTGCAGTGCAATAGTTGAGGAGGAGGAGGAGAAAGACCTTACCATTCAGACCTTGGAGAAAGGAGCTGTGTTTAAGAACTGGACCGCTGCACCATCTCGGGCTCGTCGAGTTCCTAGTTAGCCTGGCAAATTAGCATGAATTATTTTAAAAAATAGTTTTGAGCTTTGAGACATTTTTCAATATTTTGTTTTAAAAAATAGTTTTTAATGCATTACTGCTTTTCGTATTTCTTATTATTTTTACATTTTCTTTTCTGCATTATTATTACCTATCCCGATGAACCTACGATTATGACATGTAATGAGACAACACAATATAAGAATAGTGATTCAAAGGATCTGGAAGATGATATAATACATATGGAAATTGTTAGAGAAGTAGAAAACTTTGAAAATAAACTAAAGTCTAATTTGGAGGAAACTGAGGCCGTTAACTTAGAGGATTCCGAAATGGTCAAGGAAACACATTTAAGCATACATCTATCACCGTTAGAGAAGGAAGAGTACATCAGATTCCTAAAAGAGTATGAAGATATATTTGCATGGTCCTACAACGATATGACTAGTTTGAGCACCTCCATATTGGCTCACAAGCTAGCCACTAATCCTATGTGTCCACCGATATAGTAAAAGCTCAGAAAGTTCAAGCCGGATATGAGTTTGAAGATAAAAGAGGAGGTCACCAAGCAAATCAAAGACAAGGTTCTCTGAGTGGTCGAATACCCGACTTGGTTGGCCAACATTGTGCCAGTTCCGAAGAAAGATGGAAAAGACAGAGTATGTGTCGATTACCGAGATCTAAATAGAGCGAGTCCCAAAGATTATCTCCTGTTGCCCAACATACACATACTGATCGACAACTGTGTAAAGAATGAGCTCTAATTTGTGGATTGCTTCGCAGGATACCATAGATCTGGATGGATGAAGATGATGCCGAAAAGATAGCCTTCATCACACCATGAGGGATATACTGTTACAAAATGATGTTGTTTGGTCTGAAGAATGCTGGAGCCACCTACATGAGAGCCATGAACACCATATTCCACGACATGATACACAAGGAAATAGAGGTTACATGGATGACTTTATCATCAAAATCTAAAAGGAGTTTGGATCACATAGTAGACTTGAAGAAATTGTTTGACCGGCTTTGAAAATACAATTTGAAGTTCAATCCTGCAAAATATGCCTTCAGAATCCCTGTTGGAATATTGTTAGGATTCATCGTCATTCATTAGGGGATTGAGTTAGACCCATCTAAGCTATCCAAGACTTGCCACCTCCAAAGAATAAGAAAGATGTGATGAGTTTTTAGGGCTCCTCAATTACAACCGCCACTGCATAGCACAATCAACCATAATATGTGATCCAATCTTCATAATGCTAAAGAAAGATGCTACAACAAGCTGGACTAAAGAATGCTAGAAAGCCTTCGACAAAATCAAGTAGAATTTATCTGAACCGCCTATTATTGTCCCACAAGAACTGGAAAAACCTTTGTTGCTTTATTTGTCGGTATTAGATGGGGCTTGTGGTTGCATTTTGAGACAACATGATGAAACTGGAAGAAAGGAGTAGGAGATATATAATTTGAGTAAGAAATTCACGCTTTATGAAGCCCGATACCCTTTCCTAGAACGCACCTGTTGTGCTTTGACATGGATAGCTCAGAAGTTGAGGCATTATTTTTGTGCAAACACAACATATCTCATATCAAGGATGGATCCACTAAAATACATCTTTCAGAAATTCATGACTATGGGTACGTTAGCAAAATGGCAAATATTGCTGAGTGAGTTCGACATGGTCTATGTACCTCAGAAGCTAGTCAAAGGTCAAACAAGGATCATCTGGCAGAAAATCCCGTAGATGGAGAATACGAACCATTAAAAACATATTTTCCCGATGAGGAGGTGTCATTTGTAGAAGAAGATATCAGCGAGGCATATGATGGTTGGAGGATGTTTTTTGACGGAGCAGCAAACTTTAAAGTAGTAGGTATCAGAGTTGTCTTAGTATCAGAAATCGGCCAACACTATCTAGTATCCGCAAAACTTAGGTTTCTATGCACCAACAACATGGCGGAGTATGAGGCCTGCATCTTGTGACTCGGGTTGGCCATTGACATGAACGTTCAGCAGTTGCTGGTAATCAGAGATTCAGATCTTTTGGTGCACCAGGTTCTAGGGGAATGGGCTACTAAGAACACTAAAATATTGCCATATTACATTGTGAACAAGAGCTGATTAAGAGCTTCACAAAGATAGAATTCAAACATGTTCCAAGAATCCAGAATGAGTTTGCAGATGCGTTAGCCACTTTGTCATCCATGATACAACACCCAGATAAGAATTTCATCGTTCCTGTACCAACTCGTCCGGTCGTTTTTGGAATTTATGCCCCGATCCCCTATTAACTACTTTCCCCAAGTTTATTTCTACTATTTTGATTTGCCGGAATGTTCGGTTTTGAGTTTCGGAGAGTTTTGGGACACAATCCCTAAATGAGAGCTTAAGTGTTAGAAAATCGACCATAGTTGTAATAGTGTAAAGATGGCATCAGAATAGAAATTTTATGGTTCCGTTATCTCCGTTAGGTGATTTCGGGTTTAGGGACGTAGTCAGATTGTGTTTTTGGAGGTCCATAGTTATTTAGGCTTGAAATGCCGAAAGTTGAGTTTTGAAAGTTTTCGGTTCGATAATGAGATTTTGATCCGAGGGCATGAAGTTCCGAAAGCTGGAGTAGCTCCATAGTGTTTAATGTGACGTGTGTGCAAAATTTCAGGTCATTCGGACGAGTTTTGATAGACTTTTTGATCGAAAGCGTATTTTTAAAGTTTTTGAAATTCTTAGGCTTAAATTCGATGAAAAATAGGTGTGTTGATGTTGTTTGAAGTATTTCGAAGATTGGTACAAGTTTGAATGATGTTTTAGGATTGGTTGGCATGTTTGGTTGAGGTCCCAAGGGCCTCGGGTGTGTTTCGAAAGGTTAACGGATCAATTCGGACTTGAAGAAAGATGCTGAAATTTCAGCTTCTGCATTTTTCGCTCCTGCGGTGAACAACCGAAGGAGCGAAAAATGCTGGACAGATTATTTCAAGTTCTGAAAATGGGACTTCGTCTCATTTTCCATTTTTGGTGATTTGGAGCTCGGGTGAAGTGATTTTTCGAGAGATTTTCAAAGGGAACAACAAGGTAAGTGTTCTTAACTTAATTTTGGTTAGATTACTCGAATCTATTACTAGTTGTGGTATTTAATCTGTGAATTTTGTTAGAAAAGTTTAGAAAACCCTCTCGGATAGAATCACAGATTTGAGGGCCGAATTTTATGGGTTTTGGACAATTTTGGTATGGTTAGACTCGTGAGAGTGCGAGGTTTCTGGAAATATAAATTTTACCCAATTCTGAGACATGGGCCCGAGGGGCATTTTGGTCATTTTATATAATTTCACATATTAGCTTAGAATTTAATTGTAGATTCAGCTTCTTGAAGTATTATTTACATTATGAAATGGAATTGAATAGATTTTGGGCCATTTGGAGTCGAATACTCGTGGCAAGAACGTGGTTTCTAGTTGATTTTGAGCCGGTTTAAGGTAAGTGGCTTGTCTAACCTTGTGTGGTGGACCTTCCTCTTAGGATTGGTGTATTTGGTAACTGAATTGCCTTGTGCGCGAGGTGACGAGTGCGTACTTGTGCAAATTGTTGGAAATCCATTTTTTTTGTAAAGTATTCTTTAGCATGTTTCTTTTCTTGCCTTTATTACTTGCACTGTTAAGCCTGTTGTTAGCTTAGGAAAGTATGTATAAGTGATTTAATTGTTTTAATCATTCAACCTATTTACCTAAACTCTGTGCAGCATGCTAGGCTAGAATTATTGTTGCCTTAATATGAAATTTCCCCCTTCTCTGAATATTTTCTTGCTGCCGCTGTGTAATTACATTGGGACTACGGATGTGGGATTCCGGTAGCTCCCCCTTGTCTGTTTACTTTGGGACTGCGGGTTAGATTCCCGATAGATCCCCCTGCACATTTACTTTGGGACTGCGGGTTAGATTCCTGATAGACCCCCTTGCATATTTATATTTGGGGACTACGGATCGAGATTTCTGGTAGATCCCTCACACCTATATAGTCGACTACGGGACGGGATCCCGAGCGATCCTTCGGACAAATATATGATGGACTACGAGAACGTATCCCGGGAGATCCACTGGATAGTTGTGATTGGAACCACATGACGGTATCCTGGAATATGCCCCGGCTGTTATCTCTATGTTGAGCTGTATTTCTTTCTGTGGTTTGTTTGTCTCTGTTCTAGTTGTTGTTGTTCTTCAATTCTATGATATTTCTTGCTGTTGCACTTATTTATACTGTTTTATATCACACTGTAAATCCTTATATTTTATTTAACCTCAGTAGGGCCCTGACCTTCCTCGTCACTACCCGACCGAGGTTAGGCTTGGCACTTACTGAGTACCACTGTGGTGTACTCATGCCTCTTCTGCGCATATTTTTCATGTGCAGACTCAGGTACTTCTTCTTATGCTTATCATCCTTGAGGGAGGCGACTACTTAGAGACTTCGAGGTACATCTGCCACGTTCGAAGACCGAGGAGTCCCTTTCCGTTCCTATTTTTTTGGTATTTTAGCCCTTTTGTACTTTCTGTTCTTATTAGGCAAATTCCGGAGTTAGAGCTATTTAGTATTTCTCTGTCTTAGCTTGTGACTTGTGGGTTTTCGGGTCTTAGATTTAGATATTGGTTTTGAGATTACATATAGTGTGTGCCAAGCAGCCATTTAAACACTATTAATGCTTTATTTCTGTTTTTAAGTTGTTTTACTTCTGCAAGTTTAGTTATTTTTCCACAAATTTAGGCTTACCTAGTCATAGAGACTAGGTGCCGTCACGACGGTTCATGGAGGATGAACTAAGGTTATGACAGATCCTATCCATATAGGAATTGATAAGCAGCCAGCTTATTATGCTCATGTTAAAGACGAGATTGACGGAAAGCCATGGTTCTGTGACATCAAGGAATACTTGGCAAAGGGAGAATATCCAGAGCACACTACCCATACTCAAAAGTGCACGTTTCGAAGATTAGCCAACCATTTCTTTCAAGGCGGAGGAATTCTATATAAAAGGACTCCTGACCTACGATTGGTGTGTTGTGTCGACGCTAAGGAGGCATCCGGATTGCTCGAGGAAATACATGTTGGAGCCTGCAGACCACACATGTATGGTTTCATTTTAGCCAAGAAGATACTAAGAGCAGGGTATTTATGGATGACAATGGAAATAGACTGCATCAAGTATGTTCAGAAGTGTCACCAGTACCAGATACATGCTGACATGATACAAGTACCACCAAATGAACTCAATGCAACAAGTTCACCCTAGCCTCTTCTCCGCTTGGGGTATGGATGCCATCAGCCCAATCGAACCCGCTGCTTCAATTGGGCATAGGTTCATTCTAGTAGCCATAGACTACTTCACAAAATGGATTGAAACTGCATCTTATAAAGCTGTAACTAAGAAGGTTGTAAAAGATATTGTTCGGGACCACATTATTTGTCGAATTTGAGTACCAGAGTCAATCATTACTGACAATGCCGCCAATCTCAACAGTGATTTGATGAAAGCCATGTGTGAAATATTCAAGATCAAGTATAGGAACTCCACATCATACATGCCGCAAATGAACGGAGATGTAGAAGCTGCCAACAAGAATATCAATAAGATATTGAGGAAAATGGTGGACAATTACAAACATTGGCATGAGAAGCTGCCATTTGCTTTACTTGGATATCATACCACAGTTCGCACATCATGTCACGACCCAAAATCCATTAAAGGTCGTGATGGCGCTGGACACCACTGTCAGGCAAGTCAACACCAAATATTTGGTTAATTCTAATTGTAATATTTCTGAAATCATAAATTTCCTTCAATTTAACTGATAAAAAAATGAACTTTACAGAATAATGACAACATTTTCCAATTTCAATGCTAAGTATCTCATAATCATCACAGAACCCGGTGTCATAAGTGCATGAGCATTTACTAGGTAATAAAGTAAAATACAATAACTGTACGGAATACAAATTTGGACAGAAAAGAAAATACAAATACTTTGAAGGAGACTTTGCTGGCTGTGGATCGCACACAAGATGCAGCTCGCCTTAAGTCCCCGTATCAACCATGCCGCTGCGTCCACATGGCCACGAAATGTATATATGCTTGTACAACAAAATATACATCAAGTGTAGTATGAGTACGAAAACAACGCGTACCCGTAAGTATCCATTCTAACCTCGAGAAGTAGTGACGAGGTGCTGACTTCGACACTTACTAGTGGTCCAATAATGTCAGGTACAGTAAAGAGGTAAACAAATGTGAGTCAGTGTAAATAGATGAAATAAACAAGTATAAAATACGTAGTACAATTCCCCTCTTTACAATTAACTCAAGCTTTCATCTAGCAAATTCCCTCCTTAATCGGAGTATATGTATATATGGTGGATTTCATCAAAAAGATTGTCATAATTCAAATCAGGGTAAAAACCCACAACTACACTAGCTTCTTGCCAAATATTACGCACGATTCCATGAGGTTATTTTATAGAAAATGCCGAGACGTACGGCCCGATCCAACATAAAAGTAAACTGTGCACTGCCGAGGGTCGAAGGACACGAACCATAGATACATCTATTAACCTGCCGAGGCAAATGCCCCGATCCCATGAGAGTCTGGTAATATAAATACTGCTGAGGTGAACGGCCCGATCCCATAAGAGTAGTAGAAGAAAATACCCCGCTCGTGAATCATACGTGTGATGCGGTCAAATACAAATTTAAGAAATCACCCCGATCCTAAATCATACTTGCGACGCGGTCAAATGTAAATTTAACATTAAATCATATCCCTTTTCTTGATTCTTTTAAAAAAATAAAGACAATTCAACTTGAAGCATTTTAAATCCTTAAAGATACTCAACTTAGTTCCATTTGATAAAGTTAACAAATATAATCAAGTAACGGTGTCCACAAAGCATGGTGTAAACCTAAAACTACCCGGACATAAACAAGAATAGTAGCTACGTACAGATTCTCGTCACCTCGTGCGTAAGTAGCCCCCACAAATAGAAGCACATATTGAATTATTTTACCTATGGGGTAAATTCCCTCTTACAAGGTTAGAAAGGAGACTTGCCTAACTCCAAAACTCTATAACCGGCTCCCAAGCCCTTCTGATGACTCAAACCGATGTCCAATGCTCCAAAACTAGTCAATAAAGGTGCAAACCCATAAATATATATACTCTAATACTCTTTAAAATCCAATTTATAACAATTCACAACCCCGCTCGAAAAATCGATAAAACCATCCTCGGGCCCAAGTGCCTGGATTCCAAAATTTTTCGAAGAAAAACTTTACCCGTAACACCACGAACTCAAATGTATAATTTATTTCCAATTACATGCCCAAATTTGTGGTCAAAATCCAAAAATACCAATTTCTAGGTTATTCTTCAAAACCCCAAATTTTGCTTTAGATTCTCATGAATTTCGATGTTAAATGTAAGGTATAATCATAAAATGTAATTGAAAATTGGTTATAGTCACTTACCCAATAATTTGATATGAAAATCCTCTCTCAAATCGCCCACTCTCGGACATAGGGTTCAAAATATGATAAAAAGCAAACTCGAGTTACACAGCTGAAAACAAGCTGCAGATGTCGCATTTGCGATATTGCGAACCTCGCAAAAGGGAAGAAAGCCTTCGTAATTGCGAACAAGGAAGGGATGGAAAAAGGTCGTATTTGCGACAAAAAGTATGCAAATTCAAACTGGGCATTGCAATTGCGATAGAGATGTTCGCAATTGCAACCACACCAGAAACCAACAGTTTTTTCCGACACAAAAATGAGCATAACTTCCTCACACGATGACCAAATTTGACGATTCTTTTTGATATGGCTCCGTAATTACGATACGGATCTAATGATTCAATAAAAACTAAATTTGGAGCTCATTTATTTAATGTGATACCCTTTATGCCCAAAGAAATGACGTTAAAACATCAAATAAGAGTGCGATACAACCCGAAACACACCAGAGGCCCCCGGGACCCCGTCCAATCACACCGACCCGCTCCATAACAAAATAAGGACCTGCTCAAGGCCTCAAATCATACCAAATAACATCAAAACTGTTAATTTCGTATCGATTCAAGCCTAATGAACTATTAAACTTCTAACTTCTACATACTATCCCAAAACCTATCAAATCACGTCCGATTGACCTTAAATTTTGTTCACAAGTCACATTTGAAATTACGGACCTACTCCAACTTCTGAAATTGGAATTGAAACCTAATATCAAAAAGTCCACTTCCAGTCAAACTTCTCAAAAACCTTCAAATTTCTAACTTTCGTCAAATGACCCTAAAATGACCTAAGGACCTCTGAATCCACTTCTGGACGCGCTCCCAATACCAAAATTACGATACGGAGCTATTCTAAGACTCAAAATCCCAAACGAAAATCGATAACATTCAAATGCACTTCGACCCAAATTTATGAAGTTCTTCTAAAATGCTAACTTCCATAGTAGGCGCTTAAGCGCTCCTGGGTCATCCAAAACTCGATCCGAACATACGCCTAAGTCCGAAATTATCATACAAACCCACTGGAACCTTCAAATCCTTATTCTAAGATTGTTTATTCAAAAATCCAATCTTTGTCAATTCTTCCAACTTAAGGTTTTCGAAGTGGAAATTCCTTTTTTAAGAATCATACAAGAAGTTGAGCTCAGCGATGCAAAATGGATACGATGGAGGTATGAACAACTAGCTCTCATTGATGTAAAAATAATGAATACGGTATGTCACAATCAGCTCTACTAGAACAGAATGGCAAGAGCTTTCAACAAAAAGGTCAAGTCAAGGCAATTTGCACTAGGGAAATTGGTGCTAAAGTGTCACGACCCTAGTTCGTCCTCCGTGAACATGTCATGACGGCACCTAGTCCCTACGACTAGGTAAGCCTAACAATGCGGAAGATAAACCATAATTGCGGAAAAAAGTAACTAAAACTAAAATAGTAAAATAAACAGCATCTAAGGTGCTGCTCGGCACATACAATTAAAGCTCTCAAGGCTAACACAATTCCCAAAACCCAGAATCTCACAAATCACAAGCTAAGGGATACATAAGAGGCTCTAACTTAAGAATATCTATACAAAGGAGAAAAACTTAAAGAGCTATGCTTATTACAGAAAATTGGGAATGGACTCCTCGGTCTGCGGACGTAGTAGATATACCTGGAAGTCTCTACCGATATGCCTCTTTCCAAGGCTGACAGAACTGAGTGGGGTACCTATATCTGCACAACAAAAATATAAAGAAAAGTAGCATGAGCACACCACGGCGGTGCCCAGTAAGTATCAAGACTAACCTCGGTGGAGTAGTGACGAGGGGCAGTCGAGACACCTACCGGTCAAATAAATAGTATAATCATAGGTATAATGGAAATGATATATAAATATGTAAAGACTGCACGGAGAGAATAACAATGCTACAATTCACCATAAGGGAGAAAGAACAACATATAACAACGAGAAAATGATAAACGATGATACGTAAGGACGGAAAAATCACAATCCAAATCCTAAGGTCACAACACAGTAAGGGGAAAACAAAACAATAACTCATATCCTACGATGATGTTCATATAAGGTCTTATTCATCTCTTTCTACAATCTTACCAAATCTCGGACAAACCACAACTCACAAAATCCCAACATCTGAAATCTAACACTTGGCATCCTGTACCCCATCAGTCTCACAGTCATGCTAACAACTAACAGGCTAACTAGGGCCAATCTCACATATATACTGGATAAACGAGGGCGTACCTCCACCCTTAGCAAAACAAAATCAGGAGGAATTTCACCTCTAATAGGAGTGTTCAACTACGTATATGCTTGTGCAAGTGTTTAACAAGAATTCTACCAACTAGTAAGTATAATAAATGGAACGGCCAACACCCGAAATGTTTGCACACGGATAGAATTAATGAAAACATCAACTCAGAACACAATGAGTTTAACAGGGGATCTCCCAGGATATCGTCCTGTAGTCCCAAACATAAATATGTGTGCTAGGGATCTCTTGGTATCCCGAAGATCTCTTGGTATCCACAATATATGTACTAGGGATCTATTGGTATCCCGAGGATCTCTTGGTATCGTCAATATATGTACTAGGGATCTCTTGGTATCCCGAGGATCTCTTGGTATCCTCAATATATGTACTAGGGATCTCTTGGTACCCCGAGGATCACTTGGTATCCTTAATATATGTGTTGGGGATCTCTTGGTACCCCGAGGATCTCTTGGTATCCTCAATATATGTGCTAGGGATCTCTTTGTATCTCGCACTACAACCCAATCAACATAAATGTACATGTGCATAGCATCACCCTTCGTACCTTATCACTCTTCCTCACCCAAATAATAGAACAACAACATCCCGGCAAAGAAGTCAACAATAAAAGACAATAACATCCCGACAGGGGAATTAATAATAGAAACAATAATGTGCCGGCAAGGGAATCAATGATACATAATAAGGATCACAAAAAACCAAGAAGCACGATAACCCCCAACAAAATAACAAGACATAATAAGTGCGTGATAGCCACACCGGTAACTACAATAATTGGACATGTATCATATTTGCACGAAGTCACACAGCACTTACAATCAGAGAGTATCCAAACAATAAGGAAATTAACATGAATGAAATAATTACAATTAAGGAAATATCAAGTAGACATAGGATATCTAACTTCTTTCCAATTAAGACCAATTATTTACACGAGAGATAGAAATAATTATTTTCCAAACAAAGAAAAGCAGTTAGGAAGGATAATGTGACTATAAAAGGGTAAATGTCTTCAGTTACAGAAGTAAAAGTCAATTAGGCAACAAGAATAAACCAAAATGGCAAATAAATTCCAAGTAAGACCTGTAGAGGTGAAACTAATAACAGGGAACTCAATCATATCAAGTACAACTTCATACTCAGTGATTATAAGGATCTAAAAGCCTAAAAGGGACAATTTTCCAAAAATAATACCGAGTACGCATCCGTCAGCTTGCATACAAGGAATACAATCAACAGAGAAGACTCAAATCCTAAGGGGGATTCCCCCACACAAGGTTAGGCAAGATACTTACCTCGAACCAGCTCGAAATCAACTAGAAACCACATTCTTGCCACGAGTACTCGACTCTAAATGGCCCAAATCTATTCAATTCGATGACATATCATAAATAACATCTCAAGTACTGATTCTATAATTTAATTCAAAGCAAAGACATGAAATTAGGTAAAATAACCAAAATGCCCCTCAAACCAACATCTCAAAATTGCGTGAATTTAACATTTTTAGAACCCTCATAATCTCACGAGTTTAATCATGTGAAAATCTCTCAAATCGGAGGTCAAAAACCCCCCTCAAAACTCAATAATTTGGTCTATGAAGTTTTACCCATTTTTCATTCAAAATCCGAAATTAAAGGATGAAATTAAGAGGAGATTCATGGAAATTGGTCTAAATCGAGTGAGAAGCACTTATCCAAGACGCCCAGGTGAAAATCCCTTCAAAAATCGCCAAGAACCGAGGTCTAGAAGTCAAAAAGTGATAAAAATGGTGAAACCCTCGAATTTGGGATTAAATTCTGCCTGCCCAGCGAATTGTTCACCGTGATCGCGGAACAATGGTCACGATCGCGTAGTGGCATTTTAGAAGGCCCAGAAAATGTACATTGCATTCGCGATGATTCAAACGCGAATGCGGAGAAGAGCAAAACGATGCTTCGCGATCGCGGAAGCACGAATGCGAACGCATGAAAGCGACCGCGAACGCGAAGAGCGAACTTAGCACAGGTACGCGAACGCGAGGTATTATATGCGAACGCGAAGAGGAAGTAAGCTGGACTTCGCGAACGTGGGAGGAGTTATGCGAACACGAAGAGGAAATTCCCAGGGGGGTCAGGATAAGCCATCTGAACGCGAAGGCCAGATCGCGAACGCGATAAAGGAATACCAGAAGCAGCAACAACAGTTCAAAAAATAGAACAAAAAAATCCGTAGCCCATCTGAAACACACCCGAGGCTCGCGGGACCCCATCTAATCACATACACAAGTCATATAACCTAATACAGACTCGTTCGAAGTTTAATATCACATAAAACAACATCGAAATGACGAATCAAACCAAAATTCAAGCATATGAACTTCTAAATCTTCAAATATCGAACGTCATGCCGAAACCTATCAATTCAACTCAGAATGACGCCAAATTTTGTAGTCAAGTCTAAAATAACATAACGGAGCTGCTCCAACTCTCGGAATCGCATTCCAACCCCGATATCCCAAAAGTCAAATGTGGGTCAAACTTCTTCATTTTCCAACTTCAACTTTCGCCGAAATGCCTCAATTCATTCTATGGACCTCCAAATCTGAATCCGGATGTGTGCCTAAGTCCAAAATCACCATACGAAGCTGTTGAGATCATCCACGACCCATTCTGGGGTCGTTTACCCAAAAGTCCAATTCTGGTCAACTTTTCACCGTTCTAATTTCCAAAACTAGATTCCTTCTTCCATTTTGGCTCTTAACCATCCTAAAACAAAATTCCACCATGCACGCAAGTCGATACTCATGTTCTGAAGTTGTTCCAAACCTTATGCCAGTGAACGAAGCTTAATTTTTCAAAATGACCAGTCGGGTCGTTACATCCTCCCCCTCTTAAAACCAACGTTCGTCCTTGAACGTGCTAAGATTTTCCTCAAAGTCCTCAAGTCACTGAGTGCGCACTTCCAATATACACCCGCAGGTGATCCCACGACACCCCAATCCACTTAAGCATGACGACACCATCTCAACTGAAATTTAGCCTTTCTAGTAATACCAATAAGCCTTGAAGCCAGAATTTTCACCTTTTGTCCGTTTCCAAAAGACCTGAGTCTAAATCCATATCCGGTATCAGTCTCAACCAGCGGCTTCAATCCATGCCAACACACACAGAGGGTATAGCCACACAATATGACACACCACACATAAGCCTACAATAACATTCCTGATAGCAATACTTGCCTGAGATCAAATCCGTACCGGCCATAAGCCTCATATTCAATAGGAACTTCTCTCAAACCTCCACAACACTGGCGATGATACAATAACCACGAGAACCACATAAAAAAACACCCGAATAATCAAATCTCAGCCAACACCAACGGGTACACACCTCACAAGCTAAACTCAAGAAGCATAGAACGGAAATGACTGAATATGGGAAAAGGAAACACATAAGGGAACTAACAAACAAGTCAAACTAGCATAGATTTTTCTAAAAAACAAATCTACAAAGAATCTAACAAGAAGGAATGAAAGCATATAAAAGACCCACACGGATCTTATACTGATATAACTCTCACCGCAGCACACAGCCCGGTCTCAACATATCAAATCACCTAAAATCACGATGGTCCCGCCCTCAACACTAAATCACAAGTTGGGTACACATCGACCCATCTAGAGACTCTCACTAGATCAATTCCATCTATAATTTACAACACAAACTGGCTCACACACCGGTGGAGCATAGAAATCACAGCTCGTAACCAAGAATGCTCAGAAATCATATCAAACCTACCAAAACAGATAACATGAATGTACTACTAGACTCATAACTCTCGACAACAGCTAGAAACGGATGCTAGACACGGCTATCACTCATAAAAACTACCAACGGGCTAATCACATAAATAGAGCGCAAATCTTGAAATGCTCCCATAAATAGAACAACAAACAAGGAAACTCGCCCTGATAAGCAGGACCGTGATGAACTATAGATAGTGCCCCTCTATAACAAACTAAATTCATACCTGAATGACATTAGCTGGCACACTGACCTCAAGTCTACTATATGAAACACATCAACGAGCTGGGCCTCCCCCTCTTGGGCACCCTCTACCTGCCTGAATACCTCGCTATGACACATCGGTACGAAGTCTGAGACAATCCCTCACCATGTGTCTAGTATCTCCATACTCAAAGCACCCTCTCCGATGATGAGGCATTGGGAACTGTGCAATACGGGTACTTCGATACCCATGAACACCTGAATCACCATGCGTAGCCTGAAGCGCGAACTGAACTAGCAGACCCACAAAACCTCTACTATGACGCACCCTGCCTCCAAAATAAGGACCAGTGTATCTCCCCGATTTACGAGGCCTCCTCGCCTCCTCAAACTCTCTCTCCTGACCTCGTCTGCTCTCTCTATCGTGACCCTGCTTGCCCTCTCTCTGGCATGCATACCCTCTATCCTCCTAGCAATATTCACCACCTGCTGATATGGAATATCCCTCTCTAACTCACGAGCCATACTGGACCTGATGCTGGGAATAAGCCCCTCAATGAACCGGTGAACCTTCTCACGAATAGTAGAAACTAAGGCTAGGGCATGTCTAGCCAAACTGGTGTAACAGACAGCATACTCCGAGACGGTCATAACACCCTGGCGCAAATGCTCAAACTCCACGCGCCATGCATCCCTGAGGCTCTGAGGAACGAACTCTCTCAGGAACATATCTGAAGACTGGGTCCATGTCAGTGAAGCTTCTTCGTCTGGGCTTTCTAACCCATAGGTGGGCCACCAATCATAGGCGGCTCCTCGAAGCTGGAAAGTAGTGAAAGAAACCCCACTCAATCCAGAGATACCCATAGTACGGAGAATATGGTAACACTTATCAAGAAACCCCAAGGCATCGTCTGATGCTAATCCACTAAACACCGGAGGATCATACTTCTTGAACCTCTCTAGTCTCATCTGCTCCTGCTCGGAAGCCGCTACCATGCCCTCGGGCTGAACTGGTGCTGCAGGTAGCGCAGGAATAATCTCAGGGACCTGCTCGACATGCGCTCGCTACTCAACAGTGCGGGCGGCGGAAGTATGTGCTCCTCCCCCAGCCTGGGATATGGCTGCAGTACGGGGAAGCAATCCTGCCTAAGCCAAAGTGGTGCACACACTCACGAACTATGCCAAAGTCTCCTGAAAGGCTGGAGTAGTAGTGGCAGTAGGCATGTCAGGTGCCTGGACTCCGGCTGGATCTGCTGGTGGTACCTCTGCGGCCGCTCGTGCAGGTGCTTTCGCTACACCACGTGCGCGTCCTCAAACCCTACCCCGGCCCCAACCTCCGACAGCTGCAGCAAGGGGCATAGGTGCCTGATCCCCTCAAGTAGTACGTGTCCTCACCATCTGTGAGAGAGTAGAAGATAGAGGTTTAGGATTGTGGATGTCAAAAATCTCGCACGACAGGGAAATCAAATGAAGTGGAATTTTCATAATGATTACATAGACTCTCGCAGATAAGTACACGCGTCTCCGTACTGATCCATGAGACTCTAATAAACCAGCTTGTGATCTGTGACTACTATGAACCTAGAGATCTGATACCAACTTGTCACGATCCTAGCTTGCCCTCCGTGAACATGTCATGAGGGCACCTAGTCCCTACGACTAGGTAAGGCTAACAATGCAGAAGATAAACCATAATTGCGGAAGAAAGTAATTAAAACTAAACTAGTAAAATAAACAGCATCTAAAGTGCCGCTCGGCACATACAATAACAGTTCTCGAAGCTAACATAATTCCCAAAACCCGAAATCTCACAAATCACAAGCTAGGGGATACATAAGAGGCTTTGACACAAGAATATCTATAGAAAGGAGAAATACTGAAAGAGCTATGCTTATTACAGAAAATTGAGAAGGGACTCCTCGGTCTACGGACATAGCAAATATACCTCGAAGTCTCTACCGATATGCCTCCTTCCATGGCTGACAGAACTGAGTGGGGGTACCTGTATCTGCACAACAAAAATGTACAGAAGATTAGCATGAGCACACCACGGCGGTGCCCAATAAGTATCAAGACTAACCTCGGCGGAGTAGTGACGAGGGACAGTCGAGACACCTACCGGTAAAATAAACATTATAATCATAAGTACAACAAAAATGATATATAAATATGTAAAGACTGCATGCAGAGAACAACAATGCTACAAATCACCATAAGGGAGAAAGAACAACAAGTAACAACGAGAAAATGATAAACGATGATACGTAAGGACGGCAAAATCACAATCCAAATCCTAAGGTCACAACACAGTAAGGGGAAAACAAAACAATAACTCATATCCTACGATGATGTTCACATAAGGTCTTATTCATCTCTTTCTACAATCTTACCAAATCTCGGACAAACCACAACTCACGAAATCCCAACATCTGAAATCTAACACTTGGCATCCTGTGCCCCATCAGTCTCACAGTCATGCTGACAACTAACAGGCTAACTAGGGCCAATCTCACATATATACTGGATAAACGAGGGCGTACCTCCACCCTTAGCAAAACAAAATCAGGAGGAATTTCACCTCTAATAGGAGTGTTCAACTACGTATATGCTTGTGCAAGTGTTTAACAAGAATTCTACCAACTAGTAAGTATAATAAATGGAACGGCCAACACCCGAAATGTTTGCACACGGATAGAATTAATGAAAACATCAACTCAGAACACAATGAGTTTAACAGGGGATCTCCCAGGATATCGTCCTGTAGTCCCAAACATAAATATGTGTGCTAGGGATCTCTTGGTATCCCGAAGATCTCTTGGTATCCACAATATATGTACTAGGGATCTATTGGTATCCCGAGGATCTCTTGGTATCGTCAATATATGTACTAGGGATCTCTTGGTATCCCGAGGATCTCTTGGTATCCTCAATATATGTACTAGGGATCTCTTGGTACCCCGAGGACCTCTTGGTATCCTCAATATATGTGCTGGGGATCTCTTGGTATCCTCAATATATGTACTAGGGATCTCTTGGTATCCCGAGGATCTCTTGGTATCCTCAATATATGTGCTGGGGATCTCTTGGTATCCTCAATATATGTGCTGGGATCTCTTGGTATCCTCAATATATATGCTGGGGATCTCTTGGTATCCCGAGGATCTCTTGGTATCCTCAATATATGTGTTGGGGATTTCTTGGTATCCCGCACTACAGCCCAATCAACATAAATGTACATGTGTACGGCATCACCCTTCGTGCCTTATCACTCTTTCTCACCCAAATAATTGAACAACAACATCCCGGCAAGGGAGTCAACAATAGAAGACAATAACATCCTGGCAAGAGAATCAACAATAGAAACAATAACGTCCCGGCAAGGGAATCAACGATACATAATAAGGGTCACGAAAAACGGAGAAGCACGATAACCCCGACAAAATAATAAGGCATAATAAGTGCGTGATAGTCATACCGGTAACCACAATAATTGGACATGTATCATATTTGCACGAAGTCACAGAGAACTTACAATCAGAGAGTATCCATACAATAAGGAAATTAACATGAATAAAATAATTACAATTAAGGGAATATCAACTAAACATAGGATATCTAACTTCTTTCCAATTAAGACCAATTATTTCCATGAGAGATAGAAATAATGATTTTCCAAGCAAAGACAAGCAGTTAGGAAGAATAATGTGACTATAGAAGGGTAAATGTCTTCAGTTACACAAGTAAAAGTCAATTAGGCAACAAGAATAAACCAAAAGGGAAAATAAATTCCAAGTAAGACCTGTAGAGGTGAAACTAATAACAGGGAACTCAATCATATCAAGAACAACTTCATACTCAGTGATTACAAGGATCTAAGAGCCTAAAAGGGACAATTTTCCACAAATAAATCTGAGTACGCACTCGTTACCTCGCGTACAAGGAATACAATCAACAGAGAAGACTGAAATCCTAAGGGCGAGTCCCCCACACAAGGTTAGGCAAGATACTTACCTCGAACCGGCTCAAAATCAACTAGAAACCACGTTCCAGCCACAAGTACTCGACTCCAAATGACCCAAATCTATTCAATTCAATTACATATCGTAAATAACATCTCAAGCACTGATTCTATAATTTAATTCAAAGTAAAGACGTGAAATTTGGTAAAATGACCAAAATGTCCCTCAGGACAATGTCTCGAAATCGGGTGAATTTAACATTTTCAAAACCCTCGTACTCTCACGAGTCTAATCATATGAAAATCTCTCAAATCGGAGGTCAAACACCCCCTCAAAACTCAATAATTTGGTCCATAAAGTTTTACCCATTTTTCATTCAAAATCCGAAATTAAAGGATGAAATTAAGAGGAGATTCATGGAAATTGGTCTAAATCGAGTGAGAAGCACTTACCCAAGATGCCCAGGTGAAAATCCCTTCAAAAATCGCCAAGAACCGAGCTCTAGAAGTCAAAATGTCATAAAAATGGTGAAACCCTCAAATTTGGGATTAAATTCTGCCTGCCCAGCGAATTGTTCACTGCGATCGCGGAACAATGGTCACGATCGGGTAGAGGCATTTTAGAAGGCCCAGAAAATGTACATCGCATTCGCGATGATTCGAACACGAACACGGAGAAGAGAAAAATGGTGCTTTGCGATTGCGGAAGCACGAATGCGAACGCGTTGAAGGCAAATATCGAGGTCCAGAGTTTGCTCTACGCGAATGCGAAGAGCGGACTCACACAGGTACACGAACACGAGGTATTATATGCGAACGCAAAGAGGAAGTAAGCTGGGCATCGCGAATGCGGGAGGAGTTATACGAACGTGAAGAGGAAATTCCCAGGGGGTCAGGATAAGCCATCGCAAATGCGAAGGTCAGATCGCGAATGCGATGAAGGAATACCAGAAGCAGCAACAGCAGTTCAAAAAATAGAAGAAAAGGATCCTTAGCCTATCCGAAACACACCCGATGCTCCCGGGACCCCGTCTAATCACACACACAAGTCATATAACCTAACACGGACTTGCTCGAAGTTTAAAATCACATAAAACAACATCGAAACGACGAATCAAACCAAAATTCAAGCTTATGAACTTCCAAATCTTCAAATATCGAACCTCATGCCGAAACCTATCAATTCAACTCAGAATGATGCCAAATTTTGCAGACAAGTCCAAAATAACATAATAGAACTGCCCCAACTCTCTGAATCGCATTCCGACCCCGATATCCCAATAGTCAACTGTGGGTCAAACTTTTTCATTTTCCAACTTCAACTTTCACCGAAATGCCTCAATTCACTCTACAGGCCTCCAAATCTGAATCCGGACGCGCGCCTAAGTCCAAAATTACCATACAAAGCTGTTGAGATCATCTACAACCCATTTCGGGGTCGTTTACCCAAAAGTCCAATTCCGGTCAACTTTTCACCATTCTAACTTCCAAAACTAGATTCCTTCTTCCATTTTGACTTTAAACCATCTGAAAATCGAATTCCACCATGCACACAAGTCAACACTCATGTTCTGAAGCTATTCCAAACCTTATGACGCTAAACGGAGCTTAATTTTTCAAAATAACCGGTCGGGTCATTACATAAAGAGTATTTTCCCGCACCAGGATGAAGCCAAGAGGAAGTTCTTACCCAATTGGAAAGGCCCTTATATGGTTCACTGGGTATTGATAGGAGGAGCACTTATACTTGCAGAAATGGACGAAGAAATTTGACCGAAACCTATCAATTTAAATGCAGTCAAGAGGTACTATGTTTAAGATTTTTTGCATTTTTTTATTTGATGTAACTGAACTACACTTGACCTAATTCCCACTTAAGAGGGATACGTAGGCAGCCCTGTGGATTCGGTCACATCAGAATAAAATCTTCATTTCCCAATGGTCAGAAACTGGTGCAAGATCTTGAGTTTGCCCAATTTTATCATGTTTGGAACAACCAAGGCCTATGTTGCCAAAAGTATGCATTTAAACTTTGGCAGAATTTTGAGGAGGACCCTCAAAATTCTAAAGCAAGGAGGTTGCGATTTCTTGAAATGCATCATAGTCATTCGTTCATCTAAATTATTTGATCTCGTGACATAGTTCAAATAACTAAATTTTTGAAATTAATAATTTGTCAAATACATGCACGTTTTTCAAAAAAATTTGTTGTTATGGCAGCCAGGCGTTACCAGGGTAACTCCAGCAAGGCCTCAAGGCAAAAGGCAAAGCAAGGAAGTCGAGAGCACGAATCAACCGTCCCTTGCAAAGCTTACAATTTTTCTTTTAATGCAGGCACAATGAACATAACGGGAATATTCACAAATACATACACACACAAGAAAATCGCTATCTTCATAATGACAAATTTTCCAAACATAAAAACGTCAAGCTAAGAAGCACTTTACTCTTTCGCCTCTATTCACTGCTTTTCTTGCACAGGGCTAAGCACTGCCCGTATCATCGCACACAGCTAAACACTTCCTTCTTTGCATGAGACTAAGAACTGTGTCCATTTCTTGCATGAGGCTAAGCATTGCCTCCATTATTGCACAAGGCTAAACACTGCCTTCTTTGCATGAGACTAATCACTATCTCCATTTCTTGAATGAGGCTAAACATTTCCTCTATTATCGCACCAGGCTAAATATTGCTTTCTTTGCATGAGACTAAGAACTGTCTCCATTCCTTGCATGAGGCTATGCATTGCCTCCATTATCACATAAGGCTAAACACTGCTTTCTTTGCATGAGACTAGGCATCATCTCCATTTCTTGCATAAGGCTAAGCATTGCCTCCATTACTGCATAAGGCTAAACATTGCCTCTCTTTACATAAGACTAAACACTGTCTCTGCTACACTGCATAAAGCTAAGCACTATTTCCTTTCTTCGTATGGGGCTAAGCCCTGCCGTCATCTCATAAAAGACTAATCCTTGTCTTGTCTCGTCCTCACATATGACTAAGCATCACCTATTTCCTCTATAAAACGATCGATATCGCCATACCTTTGAATTTGATGGACTAAAACATCGCTACATTGTCTAAAGGCATCATAGTATGAAGGCACCATCCTCATAGCCTGAAGACACCATTTCATGGCATAAAGATCTCTCGAAGCTGCACATTATTCAAAGGCGTCACAGTCCAGAGGCACCATCCTCATTGGCCGAGGATGCCACTTCATGGCCTGCGAATCCCTTATCATATGCTTCATGGCCCATGACGTCATGGTCTAAGGGCATCATCCTCGTCGTCCAAGTAAAATCTTAATGGTCCAATGAGAATTTGTATCATGTTTAAATTTTTGCAATAACCAATATATATTCGCATGCACCATGTATTGAGTTTTGTAGGTAACTCGGGAGGTAACCGTTCTACAAACAGGAGCAATCGTTGCTTCGGTTTCCTTTCACAATGTTCACATCATTTGACTACTTCAAACGTAATTAATGACCGGTAATTGACTACGTTTAACTCTATAACCGATCAAATGTATGCCTTGTGATACATCCGTACCCAAGTTCGCATTCATGACCCCACCTAAATATTCATTACCTGCAACACTATTCTGCCCATACGAACCTTTTCAAAACATACGACCATACTTATAAAAACTCCATCGATTTTGTTCGTCATTGGATCCATAACTACACACGACCTGATTCCCGTAATACCAAGGATATGTAGGCAACTCAAGAACCATGGTTCGGTACCCATTTTGTTTTCAAAATACATCATTTCCCACTCACTTCGGACAAAATTGGTCATCATTTTCTTTACCCGACAACTCTTTCATCATTCCAGAATAAAGAGGGACAGCTATCGATACTCAATTTTGCCCTCATATTCTTAAAATAGTATATATACCATTAAAATATTATTTTGCATCAATACTTAGTCTACAAGGGTCATGTGAGCATTTTCTATAATTTTCCATAACTTTTAAAGCTTTAAAATTGATTTTCTCGCATTTAAATTACTTGAATATTTATTAATTATCCCTTTAAATTATTTTTTAATGACTTAATCGTTAAAATTTATTATTTTCATCCATATATAGGTTTTATAATATTTTACTCTATTTTATATAATTATATTTGTATTTTACGCGATTTTGCAATAATGGCCTATATTGTACAAATAATTGCGTTTATTATATTATTTATGCAAATGTAGTATTTTTTTATTTTTATAATGTTGAGTTATTTTTTTCAAATAGTTTTACAGAATAAATATTACTTTTATCATTTATTAGACATTTTAATAATTTATTTTATTTAATTTTAATTAATTTCAATAGCTGGCCCAAAACAGGCCAATTTTTGGACCAAATTTTGGCCTAAACCATTAGCCCAACGCCCCAATCAATACCCTCGCCCAAAACAAAATGACTCTTTATCCTAACCCGGTCGAGACCCGCCTCATGACCTGCCCCACTTCCTTTTAATCTCGACCGCTGATCTCAGATGATCAACGCCGCACAATAACCTTCACCCTTTCCTTATAACTCCTCACCCTAGCCCTAGAGCCCATTCCTTCCCAGCAGCCACCAAACCCTCTAATCCTCTCCTTCTTTGAGAAACCCTAGCCGCCTTCCCTTTAATTTTTCCTCCTAATCCCGCTAACCATGAGACATTACCATTATTTGCTTACCATATTTGGGTTCCTTTGGTACTAGTCACGTGTTTATGGAATTATTTAGGTATTTGCTCAATTTTGAAAAATACTGCCTCTATATCGGACGAGAATCAACACAATATTATAGATTAGGATAATATTTCGTCCATATACGCGAAGAAAAACTGGATTCGTCATACCAGTTGGCCGATTTTGGGTTTTAAACCCAAAATAATGTTTGGAGTTTGATTTTTCCCTTTTCGGTTCCTCTAATGACTTGCATGCAAGATTTTAACCTTTTTTCATGTTTACTTGATTTCTTTCCTTGTTTATCTGCCTGATTTTACCAATATATAAACCCCTCCCCTAATCCCCTTTAATGAACCTTAAGAACTATTCTGTCACCATCACTTATCCGACACTATTCTGAATAAAGTAATAGGGAGTTGGGGTTTTACTGGTCTCTATTAATCACAACTATTCTTGTGATTTTTAAGCTCTTCATCCTTTGTTTAGTTTGATGTTTATTAGGCTTGCAACTAAACTTGAGTAATGTTTATCGAATGCTATTTGGATTTCTGAGAAGTTATGTATGTCAAGTATTTTCCTTCTTGTTGAATCCCTTATACATCACTTGCTGTCGTGCTGCAGCTATGGGATGACATTACATGAATACTTAGCCTAGTATGCTTTTTCTTGACCTTATTAGCCTCAATGCTTGCCTATTGTAGATATCCAAGTTGCTTGAATATTTGTCTCCATGTTCAAGCTTAATTGACTATTGAAGACTATTGTTGTTATGAACTATGATTAGGACTCTCCTAGGAAATTATTACATGCCTAGAACATATGCCAAATCTTCTATGTATACCTGCTATTCCCTGAAACCTACTTGTGATCATATGAACTCTGTATGCTAGTGATGTAACAATGCCAAATCATACTTATTCTTTGCTTTGATGTTTTATGCTCACCTATTGTTTGAGACTCCATGGGTGAATTTGAATCCTTGTCTTGTTTACTCTTCTTTACACGATGGCTGCTTACTTGACTTGCCTGAAAATTAACCTCTTCTCATCTGAATGCTCACTTATCGATAAATTGAGATTGCTTGCCTGTCCCATATGTTAAGCTTTGAAAATTAGTTGTTCTCACTAGGCTCTTATGTTAAAGTTTTCATGTTAAGTCTATATCTCGCTAGTCTTGCCGATGACACTGTTAGATTTCCATGTTCAAACCCTTGCTTAAGGCTTCTTAGGATGGTTTCAGACCAAGCTTTGTTTTGGAACTTTGTTTGAAATAGCCCTGTTGCTCTTAAACTCTATTTTTAGAGTTACAATCACAAACCTTGTCGCATATGTATTTTTATGATCCTACCTATAAGTCTATGTTAGAGGTATTGTTGGTCACAACTTAAGGACTGAGTGCTTTAATCTTCAAAGATATTCAGTTAACTCTTTGTGTAGTGTCATCCATATAGTCGAGCTTATTTGTCTGGGCCTAGTATGCTGGGCCTGCTTTGGTATTGGAAGTCTAAAGAATACTATTTTCAATCGGAGTCTGGGCCTGCAGTCCACATGGAAATCTAGACCTATCAAAGGCCCAATTGTGTTACTGGGTTTATTGTGTATTCACATTTGTACATGTAATTATTCAATAGGGCTTGCAATAATTTGTAAACAAACAATGGGGGAGATTAGTGAAAAAGGGGTTCGGGTATCCTAATTCTTGCATAAACAGTTAGAGAGCATGCCTATAGAACCTACGTGCTTTGTTTGCTACTATGTTTGGCATGCTTTATTTCTGTACACATATAGAAACAATACCTATAGGAGACTACACACTTTACTTAACTTGCCTAATACCTGTACATTATTCAAAAGCATAATTGTTTGGGAAAATACTTTACCTACTCCCATGTCTACTTCTATATGGTTATTAGATAGCATATATGTAGGATTGCAATAATATATGCCTTTACTAATACTCGTTTAGATACCATGTCTATAAGGCTCTAATTAATTAATTAATCGACTACTTCTATTGTTCTTATTGCACTGTCTTCCTAGACAATGTGTCCATAGGAATATGCATGATGAGTCCGTGTTTAAATACCAACTATTCGAAATTCTGCCTATAGGATACTGTCACCTTCTTGAGTCACACGTCTATAAAATCAGCATTGGTAATTCATAATTCTAGGATCGTTTCATTGCACAAACAATTATAAATCATATCTATAAGATTTAAAATGCTTGCAATCTCCCTAAGCATTAGTCTAAAAATTATAGTACTGTTTGCATAATACCAGAAATTAGAATCATATAGAAATTATGCCCATAGGACTTAACGACTCAAACACGTTTGAAATTATCTACTGTATATCCTGGAACTTGTTTGCGTGCTTTATTGTTTATGTGTCGAGGTTAACACGAGCTACTCTTTGCTATTATGTGTAGTCCTATTTATTTTGAATGTGCGATTAGTTTTATCATTTTGATAAACCTAGGTAAAGTCTAGAACCACCCATAAAGAGGTCCAAAGCCTCCTGGACTAGAGGTATAGGATGGGTAGTGCACGAATAGGATACAATTTAGAAATAAATTAGAGGTCCTTTAAGTAAACAACTTCAACATAATAATTGAGTAGCAGGAGATGATAGTCTGTGCCTCCTGAATAATATGAGCAACCCCTAACCCAAAGGAGTTGCTAAGTATTATTTATGTTACACAGGGTGATCCTTTAGATTAAAAAAACTCTGGACCCCCCCTTTTTTTCTTTATGTACTTATTAGTTACACTTAGTTACTTAACATATATCGATTTAGTCGTATCCTTGTATTCATTAGGATATGTACTGATTCTCATATGTTTTAATAAGATTTTTCGACTTTTAAATTTTCCTTTATTTATTTGATCACCTAGCCTAATTACACAATCAAAGCCAGGACATAACAAATATAAATGCTACAAATTATATGGTTACCCTCAAAATTTTTAAAATACTCAGAATTCAAGTCAAAACTACAAGGTCAAAAGAGGAACTGAATGGAAAGGAAAGAGAAGAATGGCAAATGTACATGGGACATCTACTGATACAACTTCTATGGCTGGGGACGACCTCGGTCGTAAGTATGGGAGTCAAAATGTAAGCCTTCCTAAGGAGCAATATGGAAATCTTATCAACCTTCTACAACACTTTCAGACTGGAAATGGTGGTGAGAGCCCCAAGCGGTAGGATCAACAGAACTGTAAAATTTGCAATTATGATAGTCAATTTAGGTAAAGTCACTTCTGTTGATTTCAGCAAACTTTTATGCAAATATTTAAAATCAAGAATTGGCACATGGATAATAAACTCAGGTACATCAAAACACATGACATTCAATAAATCCTTACTAACCAATATTATAACCTTACCATATCTTGTCTTAATTACACTTTCTAATGGCTATTGGGTAAAGGTGACTGATATTGGGAATGTGATATTGACCCCTAAAATCATTCTGTATAAATCCTTTTTGTTCCTTCCTTCAAATACAATCTCATTTCTGTCGATTGTCTAACTTTGAATATAAAAGGCATTGCCTCCTTTGCTGAAAATGCTTGTCTACCGTAGGCCTCTTCAATGAAGAGGACTCTTAAGATTGGTAAGGTGGAGGATGGATTGTATCATCTATGTTCACAATGTCTCAAAGATGCGGTAGCTCCAGTTAAAAGTTCTATTTCCTATTCTTCTAGTTGTGAGTTTAATAAAATGCTATGTCCCTCATGTCCCAATAGATGCAGCATAGTCCTTTTTCAGCTATTAAAAATCCAACATAGAATACAATGCACTAATTTCCTAATGCCAATTCCTTTATGTCCCATGGAAATAGCATGGATCTATTGTGGCATAATAGATTTGGTCATGCACCATTTGTGAAAATGAGAGGGATTCCAACCATACCTGTAAGATTTTCACCTAAACAACCCTTCTATATCCCGTTTGTCCTATGGCAACGCAAAATAGGTTACCTTTTCCTCAAAGAACCAGCACCTCCAGAAAAATATTTGAGTTGTTGCATATAGACCTATGAGGATCTTACCATGTAGGAACTCATGATAATTACAAGTACTTCATAACAATGGTTGATGACTATAGTAGATCCACTCATTTGCTAACCTGCAAAAGATACACTCTGCAATAATTAAATCCTTTGTATCCCTGATTGTAAACCAGTTCAATACTACCATAAAAGCCATCAGATTAGATAATAGGCTTGAATTTACTAGCAGAGAAGCCAATCTCTTTTTCAGTCCAAAGGCATTGTACATCATAGAACTGTGACGACACGGCCCGTCGTCACGTGAGTTACTGCCCCTTTCCCCCATCTTATGTTTCTCTATGCTTCATTATCGTTATTTGATATGATCGAGTTGAATTGGATTGGTTTTGGTAGGAAATGAGACACTTAGTCTCTTTAAGGAAGGCTTGTTTTGGAAAAGTCAACAAGATGTTGACTATTGAGTTAGAGGGCTCGGATGCAATTTCCGGTGATTCTATTAGCTTCGGGGGGTTGATTTATGACTTAGGAGTGTGATCAGAATTGATTTTGGAGGTCCGGTGTAGAATTAGGCTTGAATTGCCGAAGTTAGTATTTTGGCGAATTCCGGTTGATAGGTGAGATTTTAATCTGAGGGTCAGAATGGAATTCCAAGAGTTGCTATAGCTTTGTTAGGTGATTTTGGATGTTTGTGCACAATTTCAGGTCATTCAGAGGTGTTTTGGTTGGGTTTTTTATCAAATGCGTATTTCGGAAGTTTTTGAGAAACTTAGGCTTGAATTCGGTGAGAATTGATGAATTTAGCATTGTTGGATATGTTTTGATGGTTGGAGCAAGTTTGAATGATGTTTTAAGGTGTTTTGGTGCTTTTGGTTAAGGTCTCGAGGGCCTCGGGGTGATTTCGGATGGTCAATCGGACCAATTTTGGCCTTTGAAGATTGCAGGTTTTCCAGCTATTTTGTTGCAGAAGAATTGGTCTTTGCGTTCGCATTGGTGAGTCGCAAACTCATAGAAGGGAATTTTAGGACCAGTGTTTTGGCATTCGCGTTCGCGTCTTGTTTATCGCGATCGCGGAAGGATCAGGTGATAAGTCATCGTGTTCGCGTGAAGGCATACGCGTTCGCGTATAAGGAGTTGGGTTCCAGGGCTTTTGTCCTTCGCGTTCACGTGGTGCTGTCCACGTTCGAGTAAGCTTAAGGGTCCAGACCTTCACGTTCGCATGGGTGAAACCACGTTCGCGAAGGTTTTTTTGGGCAGAGGTGGATTTTGTTCATCGCGAACGCGAGAGGTCCCTCGCGTTCGCATAGAGGAAAATAAGCCCGGGCAGAAGGTTTTTATTAGACATTTCATCTGCAAACCAAGTCTCATTTCCACCATTTTTGAGCAACCTTGAGAGACTTTGGACGGAAATTGAAGAGGATTTCGACTGAATGTGATTGGAGGTGCGTTCAATGACCTAAATACATGATTTAATGGTAGAATAAACATAGAAATTTGGGGAAATTCATCAAAAGAGGGTAAAACTAGGGCTTGGAATTTGGTATTTCAAAGTGGAATTGGAGGGGTCAAATAGACTCCGATTTTGGTAATTTTGATATATATAGACTCGTGGCGAGATACGGAATCCGGTGATGTTAATTTTTTGATTTTACGAGAAGTGGGCCCGAGGCTCGGGTTTTGCAAATTTTGTGATTTTCGATTGGGTTATGTTCCCTTAGCCTATTGTAACATATTCGTTATGGTATTGATCAGATTCGACGCGCGAGGAGGTCGAATTGCGAGGCAAGGGCATAGTGAGCTAGGATTTCGACCGGCTTGAGGTTAGTATTGATAGTAAAAGATATCCCGAGGGTTCGAAACCCCGGATTTGCACAACGTAATGCTGTTTTGAGGTGAAACACACGCTCAATGACGAGCGCGGGATTGTTTACCACTGGAGATTGTGACTTAGTCCGTCCCGTTTGATATTTTACCGCGTATTTGACTTAGCTGTTTTGTTTATCATCATGATTTGGGCTAGTTGCCATGTTTGGGGCCTCGTGCCGACTTGTAGAACCCTTAGGGGTATTATAACTGATTTTCCTCACTTTACTTATTGAAAATCAGATCCTCCGTCATTTTTCTACTTGTTTAAGACAATGTGAACGAGTTTGATAAGTGTTAATTCTAAAAATATGGGAAACATGTGGGCTGGGGTCCCTACTTTATACTACTGTGTCCAGAAATGACTGAGAGGGGTTGAAAACCTAACAATGAGGATGTTATATATATATATATATATATATATATATATATATAT
>MU706404.1:116680-151719 GCA_026770625.1 Nicotiana glauca
TGTAGGATCCCCTCTGGATTCTGTGCAGGTACCCATATGGATCGGGCTGCACGCCGCAGCGAGATATGGATCAGGCTGCACGCCGCAGCGAGATATGGATCAGGCTGCACGCTGCAGCGATTACTATATGATATTATTCTGAGTGTGATCTGAGAGAGATGGAGCCCGAGGGGCTGTTATTGTGTTGAGCAATTGTTACTGGGCCCGAGGGGCAGTTTTCACTATTTACTACTTAATTGCTGTTTTATATGATTCACTAGCCTTTAAAAACTGAGATTTTATTTGACTTTCACTGATTTTTACTGTTTAAGTAATTTACTGCGTGATATAGAACTGCCTTGTGCTGTTATCTGTTTTCTTACTTTTGGTTATTATTTATTTTTGTTACTCACTGGGTCAGAGTACTCACGTTACTCCCTGCACCATGCGTGCAGATTCAAGATTAGCAGAGTTCGCACCTGAGCATTGACATCCTTCCCAGATCAGGCATCGAGATCGGAGCATCGAGGTAGCTGTTGACGTCCGCAACCCTTGACTCCCCTATTTTCATGCTATTTCAGTTATTCCAGACTTGTATCAGATATTCTATTTTGTAGACTTAAAGTAACTCTGTAGTAGCTCATGACTTGTGACACCCCGGTTTGGGCTGTGTCAGGTTGGCTTCCTTATGATTGTAGCTATTTTTCGCTTTATGATTGTTTAATACGCGTTTTGGATTTATAAATATTAATTAATTACTTAAAAAGAGGTATTGGCGTTGTTTTGTCTGACCTTGTCTTCACGAGAAGCGCCATCATGGACGGGTTTGGGATTTGGGCCGTGACAAGTTGGTATCAGAGCCTAGGTTACTAGGTCTCGCGAGTCATGAGCTGGTTTAGTAGAGTCTCGCAGATCAGTACGAAGACGTCTACACCGGCTGTGCCCATTGTGATTCCGGGTCTTCGGGAGACATTGGCCCAAATATTGACAGTTTGCACGGGCCTGGCTCTGGTGCTTTCAGCCACCACCACAGTAGCAACTACTTCACAGGCCGAGGGAGGCAATCAGACTCTCGCTGCTCGTATCCCTGAGCAGGTAGTGCAGGGATTACAGACTCCAAAGGTACCCCCAGCTCGGCCAATTGCTCCAGTATAGGATTTTGGGGTTCCATTTATGCCCGAGGATGAGCAACGTGGCCTCAATAGGTTTGGTAGACTCCACCCTTCGACATTTAGTAGAGCTGAGGGTGAGGATGCCCAGGGTTTTCTTGACAGGTGTCAGTGTATGCTCCGTACAGCGAGGATCCTTGAGTCCAGCTGTGTGGCTTTTACTACTTTTCAGTTTACTGGGGCTGCCTTCACTTGGTAGGAGGCGTATGAGCGGCGTAGGCTGGTTGATGCAGCACCTTTGACCTGGTAGGAGTTCTCCGCTCTCTTCTTGGAGAAGTATGTACCGCGGTCCCCTAGGGAGGAGCTGCGTAGGTAGTTTGAGTGGCTACGACAGGGTGATATGGAAGTGTCCCAGTATGAGATGAGATTTTCAGAGTTGGCTCGTCATGCAGTTTGGCTGGTTCCGACGGATTGTGAGCGTATATGGAGGTTTGTTGATGGCCTCAACTACCCCCTCTTCGTGTTCTTATGACTAGAGAGAGAGTGTTGGGTGCTTCATTTGAAGAGGTGGTGGATATAGCTCGAGATATTGAGTCAGTTTGCCACCAGGATCGAGATGAGAAGGAGGCCAAGAGGCCTCGAGGTTCTGGCAGTTATAGTGGCGCTCCTTCGAGGGGCCAGTTCCAATAGGGTCGAGGTCGTTCTTTCAGGCCCGCTTAGTCAGCCCGTTCCGAGTATTGTGGAGCATCTTCAGGTCGTGGTTGTCAGGGTTCTCAGCAGAGTCAGCCATCTCTCAGAGCTCTTCCAGCAGAGAGTTCATCTCGTGCTCCGTCTGCTCAGGGTTCTTCCAGGCCGAGTGCATCAGCTAGTCACTCTAGCGCGAGGGGTTCCCTTCAGTCCTAGTTCCTAGCGCTCAGGAGTTGCTATGAGTGTGGAGAGTTTGGGCATATGCGAAGGAAGTGTCCTCATCGTGCTGCTAGCTCATCTCAGCAGAGGGGTCAGCCCTCATATTTTGGTCCAGTTTCTTCAACACCCGCCCCGCCAGCTAGGGGTGAGGGTCAGGCAGCCAAGGTTCGCCCAGAGGCGCAGGTCGATCGGGCGGTGGTCAGGCTTGCCTTTTTTCTCTTCGGGGTATGACAGATGCCATTGATTCAGATGCCGTCATTACAGGTATTATTTCAGTCTGCCACAGGGATGCCTCAGTCTTATTTGATCCCGGTTCCACCTATTCTTATGTGTCCTCATATTTTGCTCATCATTTGGGTAAGACCCAAGGGTGTCTTGCCTTACCTGTTCATGTATCTACCCCGGTGGGCGATACTATTATTGTAGACCATATGTATTGATCATTTTTTGTGACTATTGGGGGTTTGGAGATCCGAGTTGATCTATTGCTATTGAGCATGGTGGATTTTGATGTTATTTTGGGCATGGAATGGTTATCTCCGTGTCATGCTATTCTGGACTGTCATGCTAAGACAGTCACTCTGGATATACCGGGTGTATCGAGGATAGAGTGGCGTGGTGTGACTGACTATGTTCCTAGCAGGGTGATATCATTCCTAAAGGCTAAGTGTATAGTTGGGAAGGATTGTATTTCATATTTGGCATTTGTGAGGGATGTTAGAGCCGAGACTCCTAGCATTGATTCTGTCCCAGTTGCGAGGGAGTTTCTCGATGTTTTTCCTGCAGACCTGCCGGGCATGCCATCGGACAGGGACATTGATTTTGGTATTGATATATTGTTGGGAACTCAGCCCAATTCCATTCCTCCGTATTGTATGGCACCAGCGGAGTTGAAAGAATTGAAGGATCAGCTTCAAAGAACTCCTAGATAAGGGGTTCATTCGGCCTAGTGTGTCACCATGGGGTGCGCCGGTTCTATTTGTGAAGAAGAAGGATGGCACCATGAGAATGTGCATTGACTACAGGCAATTGATCAAAGTGACAGTGAAGAACAAGTGTCCCCTGCCTCGTATTGATGATTTATTTGACCAGCTTCTGGGAGCGAGGTATTCTCCAAGATTGATCTCCATTCAGGCTATCACCAGTTGAAGATCAGGGATTCAGATATTATGAAGACTGCTTTCACGACTAGATATGGGCACTATGAGTTTCTGGTCATGTCTTTCGGGCAGACTAATGCCCTAGCAGCGTTCATCTATTTGATGAACAGTGTATTTCGGCCATATCTGGATTCATTCATTATTGTTTTTATTGATGATATTCTGGTGTACTCGCGCAGCCAGGAGGAGCACGCACAACATTTGCGAGTTGTAATGCAGAGATTGAGGGAGGAGAAGCTTTATGCAAAGTTCTTTAGGTGTGAGTTTTGGCTCAGCTTAATATCTTTCTTGGGGCACGTAGTGTCCAGCGAGGGTATTCAGGTTGACCCGAAGAAGATAGAGGCGGTGCAGAGTTGGACCAGACCGACCTCAACCACAGAGATTCGTAGTTTCCTTGGGTTGGCAGGTTATTATCACCGATTTGTTCAGGGATTTTCCTCTATTGCATCGCCCTTGACCAAGTTAACTCAGAAGAGTGCTCTATTTGTATGGTCGGACGAGTGCGAGGAGAGCTTTCAGAAGCTCAAGACAACTTTGACCACGACTCTAGTATTGGTTTTGCCCTTAGCCGCAGGTTCTTATACTATGTATTGTGATGCTTTGAGAGTTGGGATCGGATGTGTATTGATGCAGGAGGGTAGAGTTTTTTCTTAGGCTTCTCATTAGCTGAAGCCCCAGGAGAAGAACTACCCTGTACATGATTTGGAGTTGGCTGCTATAGTTCATGCTTTGCAGATTTGGAGGCACTACTTGTATGGTATATTTTGTGAGATATTCATCGATCATCGTAGTCTTCAGCATTTGTTCAAGCAGGGCCAGATTTATGGGCCCAATGTGGATGGGCTTCGGGACTTGATATTTGAGGAGGCCCATAGCTCGCGGTATTCCATTCATTCAGGGGCCGCGAAGATGTATCAGGATTTGAGACAAACATTATTGGTAGAGGAGGATGAAGAAGAATATTATGGGGTTTGTGGCTCGGTGTCTCCACTGTCAGCAGGTAAAATATGAGCATCAGAGGCCGGGTGGTATACTTCAGTGGATGATTATTCCCGGGTGGAAGTGGGAGAGGATTACTATGGATTTTGTTAGTGGTCTCCCTCGGACTTTGAAGAAATTCGATTCGATGTACTACCTATTCTTCGAAGCAGCTGGTAGGGATCTTTATCTGGGAGATTTTCCGATTGCATGGTGTTCTAGTGTCTATTATCTCAGATAGGGGTACTCAGTTTACTTCTTAGTTCTGGAGGACATTTCAGCGAGAGTCGGGTACGCAAGTAAAGTTGAGCACTGCATTTCATCCTCAGACGGACGGGCAGTCTGAGCGTACTATTCAGATATTGGAGTACATGTTTCATGCCTGTGTTATTGATTTTTGAGGTTCTTGGGATGAATTTTTGCCGTTTGCAGAGTTTGCCTACAACAACGGTTATCAGTCGAGCATTCAGATGGCTCCATATGAGGCGTTGTATGGGAGGCAGTATAGATCTCCTGAGGGATGGTTCGAGCCCGGCGAGGCTAGGTTATTGGGGACAAAGATGGTTCAAGATGCCTTAGAGAAGGTGAAACTAATTCAGGAGAGGCTTCGTACAGCACAGTCACGTCAGAAGAGCTATGCAGACCGGAAGGTTCGGGATGTGTCTTATATGGTCGGTGAGAAGGTCTTGGTGAAGGTTTCGCCCATGAAGGGTGTCATGCGGTTTGGGAAGAAAGGGAAGCTGAGTCCGCGATTTATTGGACCTTTTGAGGTAACTAGGAGGATTGGGGAGGTGGCTTATGAGCTTGCCTTACCACCCAGCTTGTCGGGCGTGCATCCGGTATTTCATGTTTCTATGCTCTGGAAGTATGTTGGGGACCCGTCTGATGTCTTGGATTTTAGCACTGTTCAGTTGGATGATGATTTGACCTATGATGTGGAGCCAGTGGCTATTTTGAGTTGTCAGGTTCAAAAGTTGAGATAAAAGGATATAGCTTCGGTGAAAGAGCAATGGAGAGGTTAGATCGTAGAGGAGGCTACTTGGAAGATCGAGCGGGAGATGCGGAGTAGATATCCTCACCTGTTTGGGGCTTCAGGTATATTTCTTGACCTGCTCGAGGATGAGCGTTTGTATTAGTTGGGGAGGATGTGATGACCTGGCCCATCATCACGTGAGTTACCGCCCCATTTCCCCATCTTATGATTCTCTATGCTTCATTATCGGTATTTGATGTGATCGAGTTGAATTGGATTGGTTTTGGTAGGAATGAGACACTTGGTCTCTTTAAAGAAGGCTTGTTTTGGAAAAGTCAATCAGATGTTGACTATTAAGTTAGAGGGCTTGGATGCGATTTCCGATGATTTGGTTAGCTTCGGGGGTTGATTTGTAACTTAAGAGTGTGATCGGAATTGATTTTGGAGGTCCGGTGTAGAATTAGGCTTGAATTGGCGAAGTTAGTATTTTGGCGAATTCCAGTTGATAGGTGAGATTTTGATCCGAGGGTCGGAATGGAAATCCAACAGTTTTTTTAGCTTCGTTAGGTGATTTTGGATGTTTGTGCAAAATTTCAGGTCATTCGGGGGTGTTTTTGTCGGGTTTTTGATCAAATGCGTATTTCGGAAGTTTTTGAGAAACTTAGGCTTGAATTCGGTGAGAATTGATGATTTTAGCGTTGTTGGATGTGTTTTGATGATTGGAGCGAGTTTGAATGATGTTTTAAGGTGTGTTGGTGCTTTTGGTTGAAGTCTCGGGGGCCTCGAGAAGATTTCGGATGGTCAATCGGACCAATTTTGGCCTTTGAAGATTGCAGGTTTTCCAGCTATTTTGTTGCAGAAGAATTGGTCTTCGCATTCGCGTTGGTGAGTCGCGAACGCGTAGAAGGGAATTTCAGGACCAGTGTTTTGGCCTTCGCGTTCGTGTCCTGGTCATTGCGATCGCGGAAGGATCAGGTGATAAGTCATCGCGTTCGCGTGAAGGCATACACGTTCGCGTATAAGGAGTTGGGTTCCAGGGCTTTTGCGCTTCGCGTTCGCGTGGTGCTATCCGCGTTCGCGTAATCTTAAAGGTCCACACCTTCGCGTTCGCGTGGGTGCAACCGCGTTCGCGAAGGGTATTTTTGGAAGAGGTGGATTTTGTTCATCGCGAACGCGAGAGGTCCCTCGCATTCGCATAGAGGAAAATAAGCCTAGGCAGAAGGTTTTTATTAGACATTTCATCCGCGAACCAAGTCTCATTTCCACCATTTTTGAGCAACCTTGAGAGACTTTGGACGGAAATTGAAGGGGATTTCGACTGGGTGTGATTGGAGGTGAGTTCAATGACCTAAATACATGATTTAATGGTAGAATAAACATAGAAATTTGTGGAAATTCATCAAATGAGGGTAAAGCTAGGGCTTGGAAATTTGGTATTTCAAAGTAGAATTTGAGGGGTCAAATGGACTCCGATTTTCGTAATTTTGATATGTATAGACTCGTGGGGAGATAAGGAATCTAGTGATGTTAATTTTCTAATTTTTCGAGAAGTGGGCCCGGGGCTCGGGTTTTGCAAATTTAGTGATTTTTGATATTTTTCGAGTCTTTTCGATTGGGTTATGTTCCCTTAGCCTGTTGTAACGTATTCGTTGTGGTTTTGATCAGGTTCGACGTGCGAGGAGGTCGAATTGCGAGGCAATGGCATAGCGAGCTACGATTTCGGCCAGCTTAAGGTGAGTAATGATAGTAAAAGATATTCTGAGGGTTTGAAACCTCGGATTTGCACAACGTAGTGCTGTATTTAGGTGAAACACGCGCTCAAAGATGAGCGCGAGGTTGTTTGCTACTGGGGATTGTGTCTTGGTCCGTCCCGTTTGATATTTTACCGCGTATTTGACTGAGTTGTTTTGTTTATCATCAAGATTTGGGCTAGTTTCCATGTTTGGGGCCTCGTGCCGACTTGTAGAACCCTTATGGGTATTATAACTGATTTTTCTCACTTTACTTATTGAAAATCACATCCTCAGTCATTTTTCTACTTGTTTAAGACAATGTGAACGGGTTTGATATATGTTAATTCTAAAAATAAGGGAAACATGTGGGCTAGGGTCCCTACTTTATACTACTTTGTCCAGAAATGACTAAGAGGGTTTGAGAACCCAACAATGAGGGTGTTTTATATATATATATATATGGATCGGGCTGCACGCCGCAGTAGTTCTTTATGTGGATCGGGCTGCACGCCGCAGCAGTATTATGCTTGGGCTGTAGGAGCTCCTCCGGAGTCTGCACCCCCACAGTGAGTGCGGGTACCCGTATGGATCGAGCTGCACGCCGCACTGAGATATGGATAGGGCTGCACGCCGCATCGAGATATGGATCGTGCTGCACGCCGCAGCGGTTACTATATGTTATTATTCTGAGTGTGATTTGAGAGATGGAGCCCGAGGGGATGTTATTGTGTTAAGAGATTGTTACAGGGCCCGAGGGGCAGTTTTTACTATTTACTACTTAATTGCTATTTTACATGATTCACTGGCCTTTAAAAACTGAGATTTTATTTGACTTTCACTGATTTTTACTGTTTTAAGTAATTTACTACCTGATATAGAACTGCCTTGTGCTGTTATGTGTTTTCTTACTTTAGGTTATTATTTATTATTGTTACTCACTGGGTCGGAGTACTCACATTAATCCCTGCACCATGCATGCAGATTCAGGATTAATAAAGTTCGCACCTAAGCTCTGACATCCTTTGCAGATCAGGCAGCGAGATCGGAGCATCGAGGTAGCTGTTGACGTCCGCAGCCCTTGACTCCCCTATTTTCATGCTATTTGAGTTATTCCAGACTTGTATAAGATATTCTGTTTTGTTGACTTAAAGCAACTCTGTAGTAGCTCATGACTTGTGACACCCCGATTTGGGCTGTGTCGGGTTGGCTTCCTTCTGATTATCACTGTTTCCCGCTTTATGATTGTTTAATACGCGTTTTTGGATTTATAAATGTTAATTAATTACTTAAAAAGAGGTATTGGCGTTGTTCTGGCTGGCCTTGTCATCACGAGAGGCGCCATCACGGACGGGTTTACGATTTGGGCCGTGACAAATTGGTATCAGAGCCTAGGTTACTGGGTGTCGCGAGTTAAGAGTTGGTTTTGAAGAGTCTCATGGATCGGCACGGACACGTCTGTAATTATCCTCGGGAGGCTGCAGAACCTTTTAGGAAAACTTCACATTTTTAAAATTTTGTCGTGTGAACTTGTTGATCCAATTACTAAACTTCTCTTTGTTCTATTCTCTCATAGATAGTGAGGACACTAGCTACAGGACGTGACAGATGACCACCAGTACCACCTGCTGAGGCTACAAGAGGCCGTGGACGCAGTCGTGGTTGTGGTAGAGACAGAGCAGTAGGGGCAGCACCTGTGGATCCTCTAGTTGCCCCAGCTCAGGACCAGGCTCCAGCAGCACCAGTTCAGGCACCGGCTGTGCCCATTGTGATTCCGAGTCTTCAAGAGACATTGGCCTAGATATTTACAGTTTGCACAGGCCTGGCTCAGGTGGTTTCAGCCACCACCACAGCAGCAGCTACTTCACAGGCCAGGGGAGGCAATCAGACCCACGCTGCTCGCACACCTGAGCAGGTAGTGCAGGGATTACAGACTCCAAAGGCACCCCCAGCTCAGCCAGTTGCTCCAGTACAGGAGTTCAGGGTTCCAGTTATGCCCGAGGACGAGCAGCATTGCCTCGAGAGGTTTGGTAGACTCCATCCTCTGACATTTAGTGGAGCTGAGGGCGAGGATGGTGGGGGTTTTCTTGACAGGTGTCAGCGTATGCTCCGTACAATGGGGATTCTTGAGTCCAGCGATGTGGCTTTTACTACTTTTCAGTTTACTGGGGATTCCTTCACTTGGTGGGAGGCGTATGAGTGGCGTAGGCCGGCTGGTGCAGCACCTTTGACCTCGCAGGAGTTCTTAGCTCTCTTCTTGGAGAAGTATTTACCGCGGTCCCGTAGGGAGGAGCTGCGTAGGTAGTTTGAGTGGCTACAACAGGGTGATATGACAGTGTCCCAGTATGAGATGAGATTTTCAGAGTTGGCTTGTCATGCAGTTTGGCTGGTTCCAACGGATTGTGAGCGTATTCGGAGGTTTGTTGATGGTCTCAACTACCCTCTTCATGCTCTTATGACCAGAGAGAAAGTGCTGGATGCTTCATTTGAGGAGGTAGGGGATATAGCTCGAGATATTGAGTCGGTTCGACACCAGGATCGATATGAGAAGGAGGCCAAGAGGCCTCGAGGTTCTAGTAGTTACAGTGGTGCTCCTTCGAGGGGCCAGTTCCAACAGGGTCGAGGTCGTTATTTCAGGCCCGCTTAGTCAGCCTGTTCCAAGTATCGTGGAGTATCTTCAGGCCGTGGTTATCAGGGTTCTCAGCAGAGTCAGCCATCTCTCAGTGCTCTTCCAGCACAGAGTTCATCTTGTGCTCCGTCTGCTCATGGTTCTTCCAGGCCGAGTGCATCAGCTAGTCACTCTGGCGCGAGGGGTTCCCTTCAGTCCTAGTTCCTAGCACCCGGGAGTTGCTATGAGTGTGGAGAGTTTGGGCATATGCGGAAATAGTGTCCTCGTCATGCTGCTAGCTCATCTCAGCAGAGGGGTCAGCCCTCGTCTTTTGGTCCAGTTTCTTCAGAATCCGCCCTGCCAGCTAGGGGTGAGGGTCAGGCAGCCAAGGGTCGCCCCATAGGCGCAGGCCGATTGGGCGGTGGTCAGGCTCGCTTTTTTGCTCTTCAGGGCAGGACAGATGCCATTGCTTCAGATGCCGTCATTACAGGTACTATTTCAGTCTGCCACAGGGATGCCTCAGTCTTATTTGATCCTGGTTCCACCTATTCTTATGTGTCCTCATATTTTGCTCATTATTTGGGTACGCCCCAAGGGTGTCTTGCCTTACCTATTCATGTATCTACCCCGGTGGGCGATACTATTGTTGTAGATCATGTGTATCGGTCGTGTTTGGTGACTATTGGGGGTCTAGAGACCCGAGTTGATCTATTGCTATTGAGCATGGTGTATTTTGATGTTATTTTAGGCATGAACTGGTTATCTCCGTGTCATGCTATTCTGGACTGTCATGCTATGATAGTCACTCTGGCTATACTGGGTGTACCGAGGATCGAGTGGCGTGGTGTGACTGACTATGTTCCTAGCAGGGTGATATCATTCCTAAAGGCCCAACGTATGGTTGGGAAGGGTTGTCTTTCATATTTGTCATTTGTGAGGGATGTTGGAGCTGAGAATCCTAGCATTGATTCTATCCCAGTTGAGAGGGAGTTTCCCGATATTTTTCCTGCAGACCTGCCGGGCATGCCATCGGACAGGGACATTGATTTTGGTATTGATATGGTGCCAGGCACTCAGTCTATTCCAGTCCTCCGTATCGTATGGCACCAGCAGAGTTGAAAGAATTGAAGGATCAGCTTTAGGAACTCCTAGATAAGGGGTTCATTCGGCCTAGTGTGTCACCATGGGGTGCACCAATTCTATTTGTGAAGAAGAAGGATGGCACCATGAGAATGTGCATTGACTATAGGTAATTGAACAAAGTGACAGTGAAGAACAAGTATCCCCTACCTCGTATTGATGATTTATTTGACCAGCTTCATGGGGCGAAGGTATTCTCCAAGATTGATCTCCGTTCATGCTATCACCAGTTGAAGATCAGGAATTCAGATATTATGAAGATTGCTTTTAGGACTAGATATAGGCACTATGAGTTTCTTGTCATGTCTTTCGGGCTGACTAATGCCCTAGCAGCGTTCATGCATTTGATGAACAGTGTATTTCGGCTGTATCTGGATTCATTCATTATTATTTTTATTGATGATATTATGGTGTACTCACGCAGCCAGGAGGAGGAGGCACAACATTTGTGAGTTGTATTACAGAGATTGAGGGAAGAGAAGCTTTATGAAAAGTTCTCCAAGTGTGAGTTTTGGCTCAGCTCAATATCTCTCTTGGGGCACGTAGTGTCCAGCGAGGGTATTCAGGTTGACCCGAAGAAGATAGAGGCGGTGCAGAGTTGGACCAGACCGACCTCAACCATAGAGATTCGTAGTTTTCTTGGCTTGGCAGGTTATTATCATCGGTTTGTTCAGGGATTTTCCTCTATTGCATCGCCCTTGACCAAGTTGACTCAGAAGAGTGCTCCATTTGTTTGGTCGGACGAGTGCGAGGAGAGCTTTCAGAAGCTCAAGACAGCTTTGACCACGACTCCAGTATTAGTTTTGCCCTTAGCCGCAGGTTCTTATACTGTATATTGTGATGCTTCAAGAGTTGGGATCGGATGTGTATTGATGCAGGAGGGTAGAGTTTTTGCTTAGGCTTCTCATCAGCTGAAGCCCCACGAGAAGAACTACCCAGTACATGATTTGGAGTTGGCTGCTATAGTTCATGCTTTGCAGATTTGGAGGCACTACTTGTATGGTGTATCTTGTGAGGTATTCATCGATCTTCGTAGTCTTCAGCATTTGTTCAAGCAGGATGACCTTAAATTGAGGCAGCGGAGGTGGCTAGAGTTGCTTAAGGACTATGATATTACCATTCTGTATTACCCAGGGAAGGCCAATGTAGTGGCCAATACTTTGAGCCGACAGACAGTTAGTATGGGGAGCTTGGCATACATTCCAGTTGGGGAGAGGACCTTTGCAATTGATGTTCAGGCTTTGGCCAATCGGTTGGTGAGACTAGATATTTCGGAGCCCAGTCGGGTGTTGGCCTGTGTGGTTTTTCGGTCTTCCTTGTATGATCGCATCAGAGAGCGCCAGTATGATGATCCACATTTGCTTGTCCTTAAGGACAAGGTCCAGTATGATGATGCCAGATACATGACCATTGGTGAGGATAGTGTGTCGCTTATGTAGGGCCGAATTTGTGGGCCCAATATGGATGGGCTTCGGGACTTGATATTGGAGGAGGCCCAGAGCTCGCGGTATTTCATTCATCCGGGTGATGCAAAGATGTATAAGGATTTGAGACAACATTATTGGTGGAGGAGGATGAAGAAGGATATTATGGGGTTTGTGGCTCGGTGTCTCAACTGTCAGCAGGTAAAATATGAGCATCAGAGGCCGGGTGGTGTACTTCAGCGGATGATTATTCCCGAGTGGAAGTGGGAGAGGATTGCTATGGATTTTCTGAGTAGTCTCCCTCGGACTTTGAAGAAGTTCGATTCGATTTGGGTGATTGTGGATAGGCTGACCAAGTCCGCGTACTTCATTTCGGTATTTTCTACCTATTCTTCGGAGTGGCTAGCAGGGATATTTATCCAGGAGATTGTCCGATTTCATGGTGTTCCAGTGTCTATTATCTCAGATAGGGGTACTCAGTTTACTTCTCAGTTCTGGAGGACATTTCAGCGAGAGTTAGGTACGCAAGTAGAGTTGAGCACATCATTTCATCCTCAGACGGACGGGCAGTTGCATGCCTGTGTTATTGATTTTGGAGGTTCTTGAGATGAGTTTTTGCCGCTTGCAGAGTTTGCTTACAACAACAGTTATCAGTCGAGCATTCAGATGGCTCCGTATGAGGCATTGTATGGGAGGCGGTATAGATCTCCTGTGGGATGGTTCGAGCCTGACGAGGCTAGGTTATTGGGGACAGAGATGGTTCGGGATACCTTAGAGAAGGTGAAGCTGATTCAGGAGAGGCTACATACAGCACATTCGCGTCAGAAAAGCTATGCAGACCGGAAGGTTTGGGATGTGTCTTATATGGTCGGTGAGAAGGTCTTGCTGAAGGTTTCGCCCATGAAAGGTGTCATATGGTTTGGGAAGAAAGGGAAGCTGAGTCCGCGGTTTATTGGGGTACTCAGGAGGATTGGGGAGGTGGCTTATGAGCTTGCCTTTCCACCTAGCTTGTCAAGCGTGCATCCGGTATTTCATGTTTCTATGCTCCGAAAGTATGTTGGGGACCCGTCTCATGTCTTGGATTTTAGCACTGTTCAGTTGGATGATGATTTGACCTATGATGTGGAGCCAGTGGCTATTTTGGGTCGTCAGGTTCAAAAATTGAGATCAAAGGATATAGCTTCAGTGAAAGTGCAATGGAGAGGTCGGCTCGTGGAGGAGGCTACTTGGGAGATCGAGCGGGAGATGCGGAACAGATATCATCACCTGTTTGTGGCTTCAGGTATGTTTCTTGACCCGCTCGAGGATGAGCATTTGTTTTAGTTGGGGAGGATATGACGACCCGGCCCGTCGTCACGTGAGTTACCGCCCCGTTTCCCCCATCTTATATTTCTCTATGATTCATTATCGGTATTTGATGTGATTGAGTTGAATTGGATTGGTTTTGGTAGGAAATGAGACACTTAGTCTCTTTAAGGAAGGCTTGTTTTGGAAAAGTCAACTGGATGTTGACTATTGAGTTAGAGGGCTCGGATGCGATTTCCGGCGATTCGGTTAGCTTCGGGGGTTGATTTTTGACTTAGGAGTGTGATCAGAATTGATTTTGGAGGTCCGGTGTAGAATTAGGCTTGAATTGGCGAAGTTAGTATTTTGGCGAATTCCAGTTGATAGGTGAGATTTTGATCCGAGAGTCGGAATGGAATTCCAAGAGTTGTTGTAGCTTCTTTAGGTGATTTTGGATGTTTTTGCAAAATTTTAGGTCATTCGGAGGTGTTTTGTTCGGGTTTTTGATCAAATGCGTATTTCGGAAGTTTTTGAGAAACTTAGGCTTGAATTGATGATTTTAGCGTTGTTGGATGTGTTTTGATGGTTGGAGCGAGTTTGAATGATATTTTAAGGTGTGTTGCTGCTTTTGGTTGAGGTCTCGGGGGCCTCGGGGTGATTTCGGATGGTCAATCGGACAAGTTTTGGCCTTTGAAGATTGCAGGTTTTCCAGCTATTTTGTTGCAGAAGAATTGGTCTTCGCATTCGCGTTGATGAGTCGCGAACGCGTAGAAGGGAATTTCAGGATCAGTGTTTTGGCCTTCGCATTCACGTCTTGGTCATCGCGATCGCAGAAGGATCAGGTGATGAGTCATCGTGTTCGCGTGAAGGCATACGCGTTCGCGTATAAGGAGTTGGGTTCCAAGGCTTTTGCCCTTCGCGTTCGCGTGGTGCTGTCCGCATTCGAGTAAACTTAAGGGTCCAGACCTTCGCGTTCGCGTGGGTGTAACCGCGTTAGCGAAGGGTATTTTTGGCAGAGGTGGATTTTGTTCATCGCGAACACGAGAGGTCCCTCACACTCGCATAGAGGAAAATAAACCTGGGCAGAAGCTTTTTATTGGACATTTCATCCGCGAACCAAGTCTCATTTCCACCATTTTTGAGCAACCTTGAGAGACTTTGGATGGAAATTGAAGGGGATTTCGACTAGGTGTGATTGGAGGTGAGTTCTATGACCTAAATACATGATTCAATGGTAGAATAAACAGAGAAATTTGTGGAACTTCATCAAAAGAGAGTAAAGCTAGGGTTTGGAAATTTGGTATTTCGAAGTGGAATTTGAGGAGTCAAACGGACTCCGATTTTGGTAATTTTTATATGTATAGACTCGTGGTGATATAAGGAATTCGGTAATGTTAATTTTCTAATTTTTCGAGAAGTGGGCCCGGGGCTCGGGTTTTGCAAATTTCGTGATTTTTGAAATTTTTTGAGTCATTCCCTTAGCCTATTATAACGTATTCGTTGTGGTTTTGATCAGATTCGACATGCCAGGAGGTCGAATTGTGAGGCAAGGTCATAGAGAGCTATGATTTCGGCGGCTTGAGGTGAGTAATGATAGTAAAAGATATCCTGAGGGTTCGAAACCCCGGATTTGCACAACGTAGTGCTGTATTGAGGTGAAACACGCGCTCAATGACGAGTGCGAGGTTGTTTACTAATGGGGATTGTTACTTGGTCCATCCCATTTGATATTTTACCGCATATTTGACTGAGCTATTTTGTTTATCATCATGATTTGGGCTAGTTGCCATGTTTGGGGCCTCGTGCCGACTTGTAGAATCCTTAGGGGTATTATAACTTATTTTCCTCACTTTACTTATCAAAAATCACATCCTCAGTCATTTTTATACTAGTTTAAGACAATGTGAACGAGTTTGATAAGTGTTAATTCTAAAAATAAGGGAAACATGTGGGCTGGGGTCCCTACTTTATACTACTGTGTCCAGAAATGACTGAGAGAGGTTGAGAACCCAAAAGTGAGGATGTTATATATATATATATATATATATATATATACACACACACATGTATATTATGGACCGAGCTACGCGATGCAGCGAATACATATATGGATCGGGTTGCACGCCGCAGCAGTTGTTTATGTGGATCGTGCTGCACGTCGCGGCAGTATTGCAATTGGGCTATAGGAGCCCCTTCAGAGTCTGCACCCCCACAGTGAGAGCGGGTACCCATATGGATCGGGCTGCACGCCGCAGCGGTTACTATATGATATTATTATGAGTATGAACTGAGAGAGATGGAGCCCGATGGGCTGTTATTGTGTTGAGCGATTGTTACTGGGCCAGAGGGGCAATTTTCACTATTTACTACTTAATTGCTATTTTACATGATTCACTGGCCTTTAAAAACTGAGATTTTATTTGACTTTCACTGATTTTTACTGTTTTAAGTAATTTACTGCCTGATATAGAATTGCCTTATGCTGTTATTTGTTTTCTTACTTTCGGTTATTATTTATTATTGTTACTCACTGGGGGGTCGGAGTACTCACATTACTTCCAGCACCATGCGTGCAGATTCAGGATTAGCAGAGTCCGCACCTGAGCAATGACATCCTTCCCAGATCAGGCAGCGAGATCGGAGCATCGAGGTAGCTGTTGACGTCCGCAGCCCTTGACTCCCCTATTTTCATGCTATTTCAGTTATTCCAGACTTGTATCAGTTATTCTATTTTGTAGACTTAAAGTAACTCTGTAGTAGCTCATGACTTGTGACACCCCGGTTTGGGCTGTGTCAGGCTGGCTTCCTTCTGATTATCGTTGTTTTCCGATTTATGATTGTTTAATATGCGTTTTGGATTTATAAATGTTAATTAATTTCTTAAAAAGAGGTGTTTGCATTGTTCTGGCTAGCCTTGTCTTCACGAGAGGCGCCATCACGGCCGGGTTTGGGATTTGGGCAGTGACAAGAACTTATTCCTACAAACCACAACAAAATGGTGTGTGAAAAGACAATACAAATACCTAGTAGAGACATCAAGGGTCCTTTTGTTCATGTCCAAATTGCCTATTCGGTATTGAGAGAATGTATTTTGACTGCAACCTATATCATAAATAGACTAACTACTAGCTACCTTAAAAACAAATTTCCTTTTGAACTATTGTACCAAAGAAAGGCAGATTATTTGCACATGAGGAGCTTTGGCTGCTTATGTTATCCAACTGTCCCTAAAGTACTCAGGGATAAGTTTGAGCCTAGAATAATCTCTTAAGTCTTTGTAGGATATCTCTTTGGAACAAAAGGATACAAGATATTGAGTCTAACCACTAGAAAGATACATATTTCCAGGGATGCAATCTTACATGGAGTGTTTTCCCTTTTGCACTTTCATCTGATTCCAATTTTGATTCAGTTCCTATTGTACCTAGTTCACTTCCACATTCTGCATGTTTGAATGATACTGAGGATCATTTTTTAGAACATGTTCGAGGTTCAGGGGGTTTCAAGAGTCACACCTGAAATTTCATCTACTACACCTAATAAGATGTCACCTAATTCTTTCCCTATTTCACCTATTATTACACATGTGTCCCCTATTGTTTCAAATACACCTAAATCACCCGTCTTTGGTGACCATTCCCTAACATAACATCCTCATATACCATAACCTACTCAACAATTAAGAAGGTCACATAGGGAACCTAAAACTCCCTCTTACCTGAAAGAGTACATTATCTCAATGACCAAATTAACATCAGATTTAAATAACCACTGGTCAAACCATCTCTTTCTGCTTTATTTTCTCACAACAACCACATTTCACCTGATGTAATAACACATGCTAGTCTTACTCTTGTTATAAATATTTGTCATGATAGTAAAGCAACCTCATATGATGAGGCTACTATTAACCATGCTTAGCAATCAGGAATGAATTAAGAATTTGAAGCTTTATATTCTAATCACACTTGGGGCTTAGTTACCCTACCTGTCAGAAAGAAGGCAATTGGCTGCAAACGGGTATAAAAAGTCAAACATAAAATAGATGGGAGCACTGAGAGGTTCAAGGCCAGGCTAGTTGTGAAGGGTTGCACTCAAGGAATGGTATTGATTACATAGAAACTTTCTCCCCAGTGGTGAAAATGACAACAATTAGAGCATTGTTAGCTGCTGCAGTAAAAAGATGATGGAAGATCTATCAATTGGGTGTGAGTAATATATTTCTCTATGGAGATTTGCATAAAGAAGTCTATATGGAGGTGCCACCTAGTTTGATAGTAGAGAAACCAGGACTTATCTGTAAACTACACATTTCATTATATGGCTTGAGAAAGCTAGCAGAAAACTTGACTGAAGCATTGTGCTCTAGGGGTTAAAGACATTTCCTTCATGATTATTCACTGTTCCATAAGAAAGAAGAAGATTCAGAGGTCTTCGTGGTAGAATATGTGGATGGTGTGCTCTTAACATGAACCAATCCCCATGAGATTGAGCAGTTGAAGAGTTTTCTACATGAAAGTTTCATAATTAAAGTTTTGAGTTGTTTGCATTACTTTCTGGGATTAGAAGTATTATACAAGCTTGGTGGCATCATCATTTTACAGAGAAAATTTTCCCTTGATCTGTTCAAAGAATATGATTTCTTTGGGTATACCAGCCTGTCATCTCCTCTTGATCCCATCGTCAATCTCAAAGCCAAAGAGAGAGAATTTCTGGAGGATCCTACCTACTACAGAAAATTAGTTAGAAAGTTGAATTTCCTAACGAACTGTCATGACCCAAAATCCCACTCGTAGTGATGGTGCCTATCACAATACTAGGGAAGCCGACAATCATAAATAACCAAGCATCTTTAAATTAAAAACATAAGAAAATAAGCTTAATAGTGAAAGCCTCATAAATAACTGATAAGAAAATACCACGACTCAATATAAAATTTCCTAGAATTCGGGTGTCACTGAGTATACGAGCATCTAAATGAAAACATAGTCCGACTGCTAAAACACTATCCAGAAAGATAGAATAATATTAATAAACTGAAAAGAATTAGAGTCAAGGTATGCGAACTTCAAGGCAGCTATCTTAATAGTCTCTGAACTAAACCTATTGAACGGGTTGGGCCATCCCACTGACAGCCTGGTTCGACCCGGTTCAGCCCGACCTGCTAGGGGCGGGACGGGTTGGGAATGGTTAAGGGGGAGCCTGACGGGGGCGATCCTTTCTTGGTAATTAGTGCCCCGAAACCCGGTTAGCCCGGTTACCCCCGCTATCGGGTTTTTATAAGGCCACTACCTAGTCCATCCCAGTTACCTTTAGCCAATTTATTTTTTAATTTTTTGACCGTCGCTAATGGTGAAATTCAAAATTGACCGCTGTGCAACAGCTATTTATTTTGTAGTTTTGGCCATTTTAGCATATCCCCTTAAGAAAATATCCCCCACCTCTAATAATTAATAAATTATAATTTTGACCTTTTAAAAATTATAAATAGCCCCTCTTCTTTTTTATTTTTTCTCACAATTTGCTTTCTTATTACTCTAATTCTCTCTTGATAATATTGCTTAATTATCTCAAGTTCTCAATTACTTATTATTTCAAGTTTCATCTAATATTTACCTTAGTCACTATAAAATTATAATTATCAAATATCAAGTATTCAAGTGAAGTGTGGTATTAATATTTAATATCATCAAATATCAAATGAAGTGTGATATCAGATTTACTGCGGCATCCTGAATCTCGATACACTCATTCCATCTCATTCTCTTCTTTGGTGTACATTTTTATTTATTATTTAGAATTATTAATTTTGGTTTTAAATTTAATTTACATAATGGATATATATTTAGAGCAGCTAAAAAATCGTGTACTAGTAGGGGTGGTAGTAGTAAGAGTAAAATCCTAAAAGAACAAGAGGTGATACTGATTCTTCTAGTAGCTTTACAATATTTCTAAAAGTTCACCTGAAAACTTAAATGTAGATTATGAGAAAATTCAAGAAGATTATGGTATAGATGATAATTTAGATGATATTCAATCACCTAATAATATTAAAAGACCACTACCTACACCTGGTACTGCTAGTCAAAATACTAGGGGTGGAGGTCGTGGTAATACATGTAGGCCTCCCCTCCCTATTAAGAAGAATTGAAGATTAAGAAGTAAGTGTTGGAATTTTTTTGAAAGAGTAGAAGATAAAAGTTATTTAAGATGTAAAATTTGTAAGGAAGTTTATAAATGTGAGACCGGAGGAAGCAAGGGGAAATGAGTTAACTTCGTAGGCACATGGTAGATAACCACCATATTGCATGGGGTGTTGATGAAGAAGGTGGGCAACAAAAACTTAATTCGGGTACTGAAGGATTAATAGATAAATATGATATAGTGAAAGATTGGGAATAGTTAGCTAAATTAATTATTTTAGGTTGTTTACCTTTTAGTTTTGCTGCTTCACCATATCTTGTTACTTATATTCCAAAAATTTATAACCCTTTGTTTAAAGATATTCCTAAAAGTACTTGTAGAGCTGATATCTTTAGATTTTTTGGACAATATCAGACATAGATCTGTTGTTTGTTCGCCAGTCTTTCTTGTAGGGTTTCTCTTATTTCTGATATTGGTCGTACTGTTAATGGAAATGATTATTTGATTGTTACATGCCATTGGATAGATGATTATTTTTGTATTAAAAACGTATTATTTCTTTTAAATATGATAAGGTTCAAAGTCTTACTGGTGCATTTATAAGTGATACTATCCATGAAGTTGCTATATTTTCTAATCTTTCAGAAAATATTTTGTGTATGTCATTCAATAATTCTTTTAACAATAATTATGCTATTATACTATTAAAATTACATGTACGCCCACTATTTCATAAAATATTTTATGTGAGATGTGCATGTCATATTTGTAATTTAATTATTATGAGTGTCCTTGAATTGTTTAGAAATGAGATCAATTTAGTTAGAAGAGTTGTTGGTGTAATTCAAGAAAATAATAGAAGTGATAGATTTAATGCATTTAAGGATAAATGTGTACAATATGGAATAAAACCAAGACTCATGCCTGAAGAAACAGTTACTAGGTAGAATTATATTTATTTATTCTTAAGATGATGTTATAAATATAAAAATAACTATACCTGAAGTTGCTAATTCTCATTGTACCGATCCTAATTGTTTGTTAACATCTAGAACTTGGAATGTCATTGAAGATGTTGTAAAAATTTTATGTAGCTACACTTGAGTTTTCTAGAGCTTATTATCCTACTATTGCAAATGGTTTAGTTTATATTGCTGAAATTTCTCTTTTACTCCATAATTTAAAGAAGAAAGAAGGATATAGTTCTGTTGTTAAATCTATGCTAGATAAATTTAAGAAATATTTCTATCCAATTCCCCCTATTTATATTGGTTCAATTTTAAACCCTTCTATCAAAATGGCCAATTGTCACCAATTAATCACTTCTTTATATGTTTATATAAATATTGGACCAATTGAAACCCCTGATGTTGAAACTTGTATTTTTGATCTACACAAATATTTACAAACTTTATATGACTATTATGCTAACATTGTTGATGCTTCTGCTACTGTAGATGCAAGTATTCCTTCAAGTTCGTTTCAACATTTGCATCTGATGCTTTGAAGGATAATGATGGTGTTGACGATTATTTGATTTGGTCTACACTAGGAGAGCATCAACAAACCAGTAGCAGGAATACTGATGAACTTCAATTCGACTTGCAAAAGTTACCAAAGACCCGTATAAACGAATTTTTACCGCTGGCTTGGTGGAGGAGCAACTCAAATCAGTTTTATGTTCTGTCAGCCATGGATCTAGACGTGCTGAATATGCCAATTTCAACAGTCGCATCAGAGAGCGCATTTAACCAAGCAAGGCGACAGCTAGGAGATACCCGTCATTCACTGGGTAGCAACACTCTGGAAGTTCTCGTGTATTTCAGAGATTGGATAAGATCGGAACCGCGAAATCAAAGGCGTGAAGAGGTAGATAAAATGGAGGACCAAGAAATTGGAGATATAATGATTTATTGTTCCGATTCAAGCAATGCCGGAAACTAAGAACGTCATGTTGACATGGTTGAACTTACAAAAATGATGCAAAGCTTGTGATGTACTACTTCTTAATTTTTTATAATTGTTGTAAACTTTTAATTTGCAAGTTCAAAAATTAGAAAAAATCAAATTAAAACTTGCAAATTAATTTGAAGTATTATTTATTATTCAATAAGAATATAAGACAAAAGCTTTCAGAGTTTGATCCTTAATATTGGTCTTATAAAATAATATTTTGTAGCCACTTACTTTCAATTTTAAAATTTAAATTTCAAGTTTAAAACTTTAAACTTTAAACTTTAAAGTTTAAAAATTTAATTCTATGCCTTAATGTACTTATTTTCTTAATTAAAAGTTTGCAAACACTTAACTATCAATAACAGTGAATAAGAAAAATATGATATACTTAAAAAAATTAAGTAACCCGGCCCGGTACGGACCCCCTAAGCCCCAACTCGTACGGGCCCTAATTAACCTGGAATTTTTCAACTCATTACAAACCTGGTTTATCAGCACATTATACAGCCCAGACCACTAATCAGACGAGCTATTTTTTCGTGTCCAAGCCGGACTAGCCCGTCCGGTTAATACCTTTACTCCGAATAGATAAAGCTCCAAAGCAACTGCGGTTCCTAGGAGTACCTAGATCTGCACACGAAGTGCATAATGTAGTATGAGTATAATCGACCCAATGTACTCAATAAGTAACAAGACAAACCTTGAGCTGAAAGTAGTGGCGAGCTAAAAAAAGGTACAGTCCAAATCCAGATTACAACAGTAAAAATATGACAGTAAATATGACAGTAAGATCCTAGAGAAACTCATATCAGATGGTACACAGTACGAGAGTGTAGACATGCTTTTAAGTTTAACAGTTTAAGCTCAACACATATGAAATATGCCAAGTACGACTGATATGAGGAATAATACATCTTTATATCTACATGTCAAATATGCACGTCATAGGTAATGCATCACAATGTTAACCTCACGTACTCCCACTTTTAGAGTACTTAATCTGACTGTCTCAACTCTCACTCATCACACTCAGTCATTCAGCATTGTACGATACATGCACTCACTACTGAAATGTTAGACTTCGGAGGGATGAATCCTACCCAAGTGCGAATAAACCTGCTGCGGCGCACATCTCGGTCCCATTATGAGTCAATAATACCTACTGCAGCATGCTACCTAATCCCATCATGAGTCAATAATGCTCGGCGCGGCATGTAGACCAATCCCATTACGAATCAATAAAACTTTCTGCGGGGCGCAACCCGATCCCATCAATATCATTCACAATCAGGCCCTCGGTCTCACTCAGTCATCAATTTCTCCAGTCTCTCGGGCTCACAACACTCATACCAATCAGCCCAAAACTTTCATGCCCCAAACTCAGGGAATATGACCGGTGCTCAACCGAGATACGCTGGTTAAGCAAGCCTACTAGATGCCTTGTACCCAACCTTGCCCATTAATAATATAAGAATTAGTACAAGTGATAGACACGAGAAGAGTCAAGTGTTCCACATTTTTCCATTTGTCGAAGGATATTCAATTATAATTTCCAAAATATTACAAGTTTATAGGTATGATGAAAAACATGTTTGCCAATTACCAACACTTCTAGTTTAATGCCCAACATCAACACCACCCACAATCTATCTATGAAGCCTCTAAGTACAACAGAAGAGTAGTATGGAAGTGCCGGCGATAAGGCCCCAGCTATACCTCTAAGCAAAAATACAACATCAAATGACATAAAGCGCGGAACAGAGTAGGGCTCACCAAAACCTGTTGAATAGTGAGTAACTACTAACAAGGATCAAAACCGCCCGCTGATGAGCCACCTGCGTCCATTGAAGATGTAGCGCCCTCATCAAAAGGGAAATTAGTACATATGGAATAGTACTGGTATGTAAAGCTAAATATCCTTTTTCAAAATAGAATGTCTATATAAGAAGGGGGAAACCATGCAAACAACAAGAAACAATCAAAAATATCCAAACGCCAAGTTTAAAACATAACAATCTTCAAAATACAGATATAGTATATTTTTTTATTGGGAGATCATTAGCATCGATATACCATCGCGTTTTTAGCACAGAGTCCGATCATGGCCTGATCGGCTAGGCCATCTCTCCCAAAGACATCCAATCACAATCACAGTCTCAATCACAGTCTCAATTACAATCTTAATCACAATCTCACCACTATGTGTGGGCATGGCATCCGATCGCGATCCGATCAGCTAGGCCGTCTCACCGCAATGCCGCGTGGATCGACATCAACCTTCGCTAACAATAATCTTATCCTAATTAAGGGTAATAATTTCAATCACATCAATCTCATCCCAAATAAGGGGAATAATCACAATCCACTCCTACACTGGCACGTGTAGTTTCAGGTGTGGGCAGTTAAAACCCACCCTTTCTCGGTTCACTAATAATACTCCCAAAAGTATTTTGTTTTGGCACACAAGGAAAATAGAAGTATAAATATATTCACCTCATAACCTTTATACTATATATAGCTTCGTTAGTACTTTCAACCATTCACAACATCATTATTTCCTTGGCTCTATTAGCCATATTTATGATTCTTCTTTTATGGAACGATGGCCGTATTTCATATTCCACACTTTCATTTCTTGATTCTCCATGATCATCATCACAAACATCAACTTATAGAATATTTCAGAAATCATAACAATAAGGTCATCATTAGTGGACGCTTTAAACTCAATAGATCCCTTTACAAAGTATGGAGCACAATGACTTCTAGTCGCAACACAAGTTAAAAATCATTAATGAGTAATACACCATATCTTTGTGAAATACTTCTTCCCAAAAAGGCAATACACAATTTTAACTCTTGATTAAGTAAGAACTCAAATCACATTGGAAATATTTATAAAGGAGAGCATGGTGATTTATGATTTAAACAAGACTTCAAATCAATTGCACTAGTTACGACAACCATGGCCACGTTTTATATCTCACTATCATTTCTTTCACCTTCAAGTGTATTTACATATCATCATCAATAAGAGCATTTGGAATCAAAGCCTTAAGCATAAATATGAACAATAAGGGTCTTAGGCACATTGAGTTTTCTTTCACAATTGGGCATAACAATTTGCAATTTAAACATGATTTGAAATCATACTATCTCGACATATTGGTCACACTAGGATACATTCCCAATGCAGAACACAAGATGATAGGAGAATTTGGTGCATATTTTTAGTATATACCTTTCAACACAAGCTTTTTCGGAATAGTCAAATATATAAGGAATAACTCGGAACATGAAAATTAGTAACTTGGGCCAACCATACTTGAAACTTATGGGAACATCGTGGAATTCAATTCAAAGAGAGAAGTTTAGCCAACATACCTCGCTTGAGCTTTCCTTAAGTTACTACAGTATCCCAATACATCTAACAATATCAATCTACAGGAATATAGCAAAAATCAGACAATAATTAGAGGGATTATCATGGTGTAACTCTCTTAAGATTTTTGTCAAACACCTAATATTAAAAATCGACTACAAAGACCTCAAATGGTAATCCCTTCCTCCTCAACCACTTTCAACAAGATGCTACCCAAAATAGTTTAACAACCTCACATTCTACCACCTATGGACACATGAATGGCCTAACTCCAGCTTTAAAATCTACTTATACCCTATACAAACTTGCATGGATGATGTATGACAAGAACTTACCCCGATAGATGGTGGTCTAGGGGGTGGCTTCCATGATTCTTGAAGATTGGTGCAAGAATGGGTGATTAGGTTGCTAGGTCTTCTCATTTCCTCTCTAAAATACTGTTCCTTCTCTCTAAAAGCATCAGATGTCTGCTTTAAAATGAGTCCCAAAGGCTATTTATCAAAATGGGGCCGGGTTATAAAAATAGGAAAATGGACCCTTCAAACTCAACAACAAAAGAACGACCTCTATGGGTCCCCGCAGTACTAGTATATAGTTAGACATGATCTCTAATATCAATCGTAGCTCAAGTTCTCTAACACATGGAGTGTACACGAGTAATAGCAATATTATATGACTACACAGTTCCACAGAATAAACTGAGTCACATTTACTACAGTGCATGCCTACACGCCCGTCACCTAGCATGTGTATCACTTCACAACCACATAATATGCATTTCAGGGATTCATACCTTCAGAACCAAGTTTAGAAGTGTTACTTACATCTACCGCGCAAATCTCTACTCCAACAAGACCCTTTCCCGCTAATCAGCCTCCGAACAACTCGAATCTAGCCACAGACTACTCAATACGATCAACACAATCTATAGGAATCAGTTATATATGATAAAGTTAAGACCTTTAACAAAAGTCAAAAAGTCAACTCCAGGCCCACATCTCGGAATCCAATTTTTTTTACAAAATTTGAACACTCATTCAATAACGAGTCCAACCATATAAAAATCACCCAATTCCGACCAAAAATCAACACTTAAATCCTTAAATATTACTCTTCAATACTTAATCCAAAATTCCCCCAAATTTTACCTTAAAAACACATAATCTAGGTGGGAATTTCAATGCTTATTCAATATTAATGAATCAAAAATGATCAAAAGTGTCTTAACTCTTGAAATCTAGTGAAAATCCCTTTAAAAATTGCCTCAATTTGAGCTCCCAAAGTCCAAAAATGAATAAAATCTCGGAACCCTTCAAAATAATATACTGGCAGTGCTTTCGCACATGCGATCCACTTAACTACATCTACTGTCCCGCATGGTTCACAAAGATTCTGCTTCTGTGGTTTCATGAAGGCCCCATGCCCTCGCTTTTGTGGACAAGACTCCGCATCTATGGAGTCGTACCAGCGACCTCTTCTCCGCTTCTGCGGAAACTGCTGCCACTCGCCCAAATTGCACCCGTGCTTCTCCTTCCTGTATCAGCGATCTTACAGGTGCGGCCAAAACCTCGCACCCGTGCATCCCCTCATCGTAGCAAAATTCCGCACCTGCGATTCTACACACGCCTCTACGGTCTTGCACCTGCGACCAAATATTTCGCAGGTGTGATCGCATCAGACCTGGTGCACTTCAACAAACCCTCAATTCCAAACCCATTCTGATTTTTATGCGAATCATCACAGAGGGCCTCGGGACCCTATCCAAACATACAGACACATCCCAAAATATAATACGATCTTAGTCGAGTCCCCAAATCACATTAAACAACATCAAAAACACAAATCGCACCCTAATTCAAGTTTAATGAAACTAATGAATTTTCAACTTCTACAATCAAAGCCGAAACCTATCAAATCAACTCCGATTGACCTTAAATTTTGCACCCAAGTCATAAATGAAACAACAGACATATTCCAACTTTCAAAACCAAAATCTGAGCCCGGTAACCACAAAGTCATCTCCTGGTCAAACTTCTAAACTCTCCAAATTTCAACTTTTCCAACAATCGCAAATTCAAGCCAAAATCACCTACGGACCTCCAAATTAATATTCGAACATACTCCTAAGTCCAAAATTACCATATGGAGCTATTAGAAACAACAAAACTCAATTTCAGAGTCAATTACACATAAGTCAACATCCGATAAACTCTTTCAACTTAGGCTTCAAACCTTGAGACTAAGTGTCCCTATTCACTACGAAACATACCTGGAATCAAACCAACCACCCCGGAAAGTCCCATAACAATAAAAAAATATAGAATATGTAATAAATGGGGGAATCGTGCTGAAGTGAAAAACATGGTACGGATGTTGAAATACTTCTGGAGCTTGGAAATATGAATCACTGATGAACACGAGATAGAGTAGGTGGTAATGCAAGCTGGTATGCCACCTCCCCAATCCTCTCAAGCACCTCAAAAGGGCCAACATACCGAGGGCCCAACTTGCCCTTCTTCCCGAACCTTATAACACCCTTCATGGGTGAACTATGAGTAATACCTTCTCTCCCACCATGTAAGCAACATCACAAACCTTCCGATCGATGTAACTCTTCTGCCTAGACTACAACGTGCAAAGCCAATCCTGAATTAACTTAAGTTTTTCCTAAGAATCCTGGACCAAGGCAGTACCCATTAGCCTAGCCTCACCCAGCTCAACCCAACCAACCGGAGCCATCTGAATACTCTATTGATAGCTGTTGTTGTAGTTACACTCTACAAATGGCAGAAAATGATCCCAAGAACACCTAAAATCCGTGACACAGATGCACAACATATCCTCCAATATCTGAATAGTGTGATCGAACTTTCCGTCCGTCTGAAGGTGGAATTTTGTACTCAACTCAACCCATGTTCCAAACTCTTACTACACCGCTCTCCAAAACTGCAACGTGAACTATATGCCCTAATCTAAAATAATGGACATTGGAAAATCGTGAAGGTGAACAATCTCGCGGATATAGATCTTAGCCAACCGTTCGGAAGAATAGGCAGTCCCAACTAGAATGAAATGCACGGACGTAGTCAATCGATCCAAAATCAAACAAATAGTATCAAACTTCTTAAATGTCCGTCGGAACCTAACTACATAGCCCATGGTGATACACTCCCATTTTCACTCCGGAATCTTACCTACTGATAATTTAAACACCGAGCTACAAATCCCTATATATCTTTCTTCATACTCATCAATCAATAGTGCTGCCTAAAGTACCGATACATCTTTGCGGAACCCGAATGAATGGAATATCGCAAACTGTAGGCCTCCTCAAGAATCAACTCACGTAACCCATCTACATTGGGCACACAAATCCAACCCTGCATCCGCAACACCCCATCATCTCCAATAGAACCTTCTTGGCATCACTGTACTGAAGCATGTCCTTAAGGACGAGCAATGAGGGTCGTCATACTAATGTTCATTGATACGATCATATAAGAAAGACCGAGAAACCACATAAGCTAGAACCTCAGTAGGCTCTGAAACATCTAATCTCACGAACTGATTAGCCAAGGCCTGAACATCACGGTCTCTTACCAACAGGAATAAATGCAAGGCTAGCCATACTCACTACCTTTCTACTCAAGGTATAATCCACCATATCGACCTTCCCGGGATGATATAAAATAATAATATCATAGTCCTTTAGCAGCTCCAACCATATATGCTGCCTCAAATTTAGATTCTTTTGCTTGAACAAATTCTGGGTACTCCGATGATTTATAGATACTTGACAAGACATACTATAGAGATAACACCTTCAAATCTTCAATACACGAACGATAGCTGCCAAATCTAAATTATGATAAGGGTAGTTCTTCTCATGAGGCTTCAACTGGGTGAATCATAATCAATCACTCTACCCTATTGCATCAAGACACACCCAATACAAATCCAAGAAGCATCACAATATGTTATATAAGAACCTGATGCTGTAGGGAAAACTAGAACTGGAGATATGGTCAAGGTAGTCTTGAGCTTTTGAAAGCTCTCCTCACACTCATCTGACCATCTGCATGGAGCACCCTTCTAGGTCAACCTAGTCAAAGGCACTACAATGGAGGATAAACCCTTCACAAAGCGACGATAATATTCGGCCAAGCCGAGAAAACTTCGAATCTCTGTAGCTGAAGATGGTATGGGCTAACTCTGAACCGCCTTGATCTTCTTCAAAACCACCTTGATTTACTCATTGGAAATCACGTGCCCCAATAACACTGTTGAACTAAGAAAATACTCACACTTGGAGAACTTGACATAAAGCTTCTCCTCCCTCAACCTCTGTAGTACAATCCTCAGATGTTGTGCATGCTCCTCCTAGCTAAGTGAGTTAACCCGTATATCATCAATAAATACTATAACAAATGAATAAAGATATGGCTGGAATACACTATTCATTAGATGCATGAATCCTGCTAGGGCATTGGTCAACCCAAAAGATATCACCAGGAACCCATAGTGTCCATAACGGGTCCTGAATGTCGCCTTTAGAATATATGACTCCTGAATATTCTACTGGTTATACCTAGACCTCAAATCAATCTTGGAGAATACTCCAACTCCCTGAATCTAGTCAAATAAGTCATCAATGCGCATCGAAGGATACTTTTTTTAGTTGTAACTTTGTTCAACTCCCTGTAGTCAATGCACATACGCATAGTACCATAATTCTTCTTCACTAATAGAACTGGTACACCTCAAGGCAATACAATAGTCCTAATGAACCCCTTATCAAGAAGATCCCGAAGTTGCTCTTTCATTTCCTTCAACTCTGCTGGTGCCATATAGAACAGAGGAATAGAAATGGACAAGTGCTTGGCACCAAGTAAATATCCCTATCGGGTGGCATGCCTGGCAGGTCTGCAGGAAATACATCTAGAAAGTCTCACACTACTAGAACAGAATCAATGGTAGGTTATCAACACCAACATCCCTCACAAAAGCAAAATATAGAAAACACCCCTTCCCAACCGTTCGTTGGGCCTTCAGATATGAAATAACCCTAGTGGGAACATAGTCCGGAGAATCTCTCCACTCGATCCTAGGTAACCCCGACATCACCAATGTCTCGGTCTTAGCATGAAAATCCAGAATAACATGACATAGGGAAAACCAGTCCATACCCAAAATCACATTGAAATCAACCATATTAAGCAATAAGGGATCAACTCTAGTCTCCAATCCCCCAATGGTCACCACACGCGACCGATACACCGGTCCGTAATAATAGAATTGCCCACCGGCGTAGCTGCATGAACAGGTGAAACTATGGACTCACGGGCCTTATCTAGATAATGAGCAAAATATGATGATACGTATGTATAAGTGGATCCAAGGTCAAATAATATAGAAGCATCCCTGTGGCATACTAGGATAATATCTATTTTTACTGCGTCTAAAGCAATAACCTCTAGCCTGGCAGGGAAAGCATAGCTTCGAGCCTGACTGCACCAAATCGGCCTCCCCCACTAGGGCGACCTGTAGTTGCTTAGGCCCCACCTTGAGCTGGCTGAGTGGGCGGTGAAGTAACTAGTGCGGAAGTCGTAGCCTGACTCTTCTGTTGAACTGGTCCTCCCAAAATATAGGGAAAATGCCTCATCACATGACTAAACTTTCTACACTAAAGCAACCCCGCTCTAAAATGGCGATAGGTTCTGAGGCGGACCCCGAGAAATAAAATAACTACTAGAGGGACCTGAACTGATGGAGCACGAGATGAACTCTAAGCTGGGAGGGCACTGAGAGATGACATACTCGAATGGGCACTGTATGGACCAAGGCTAACTGATGCACCATGATGAACCAGACGAGCAATCTGAGTGGGCCTATAAGGACGATCCCTGCTGTGGTGGGACCGGCCTCCAAAAGACACATCGCTGAAAACACCAAAACTACGAGGCCTCTTAGCTTCCCTATCCTCACACTCTTGACTATGGACCTTCTCTAGCTTCCTAGAAATATAACCCACCTCGTCAAACCTAGCACCTAATGCAATCTTTAGAGTCATGACAAAACACAGTCTATAGTTGAGGCCATCAATGAACCTGCTAATCCTCTATCTCTCTGTGGGAACCAACTAGATCTCTTGACGAGCATACTCTAAAAATCTCATCTCATACTGGGTCACGGACATACCCTCCAGGTGCAGTTGGTCAAACTATCTATGTAGCTCTTCCTTGAGTGTTGGTGGCACAAACTTCTCCAATACGATAATGGAGAACTCATGCCACGTAAATGGTGCAACACCTGCTGGCGTACTCTGCTTATAGGCCTCTCAACATCTGAAGGTTGCTCTCGACAGCTCAAAAGTTGTAAATGAGACCCTACTAGTCTACATAAAACCCACCGTGTGAATAATCCGCTGACACATATCCAAGAAGTCCTAAGCATCCTCTGGCTCAACGCGATTGAATGATGGAGGCTTAAGACGCCCAAACCTCTCTAGACTCTTTTACTCCTCGTCACTCATAGGGGGACCCACCTAGACCTAAGAAATTGCAACCGGCTGGGTAGTAATCGCCCTGATTTCCAAAGTCCCTACACTACCTGCTCTAGAGTATGGGCGGCGAGAGTTTGTGCACCTCCCCCGCCTGTGAAGTAGCTGGTGCACCTTGAACGGAAATCGCCTGATCAAGTCTAGGTCATACGGTCAATATTTAGGTTAGAGCCTCCTAAAAGCCTGGAATCACAATGGGAATAGCTGGTGTCTGATTTGGTCCTACCAGTTCAACCCTATTTGGAATCTGCTCCTAAGCTGGAGCAATTGGTGGGTCTACAAGTGCTGCTCTAGCTGTTGTATGAGCTGCACCTCGACCTCTACCGCATCCCCGACCTCTCAGGGACCTAGCTGGTGGTATCGATGAACGTTCGGTCTGGTAGCATGTATCCTTACCATCTGTGAGAGAATAGAATAGCAGATGTTTAGTTTTCGGAATAAAAAAATTCACATGACAAGATTACAAGAAAGTGAAGTTTTCCTAATGATTCGGCAGCCTCTCGAAGATAAGTACAGACATCTTCGTATCGATCCGCAAGACTCTACTAAATATGCTCATAACTCGTGAGACCTGTGTAACCTAGGCTCCGATGCCAACTTGTCACGACCAAAAATTCCACACGTCGTGATGGCGCCTATTGCAATAGTAGGCAAGCCGATAATTGTAACGACCTGACCGGTCATTTTTGGAATTTATGCCCTGAACCCCCATTAACTATTTTTCCGAAGTTCATTTTTGCTATTTTGGGTTGCCGGGACGTTCGGTTCTAGGATTCGGAGTGTTTTGGGATACTTAGTCCCTAAATGAGAGCTTAAGAGTTGAAANTATAGATGTGTGAGATCACAGTATGTCTCAAGCTGTCGTTGGTAAATAATGCTTGGTATATGGAGCGGGAAGATGTTTGGTTGTATTGGAATGAGGTCATACCCTACGGTGTCAGAGTGCTAAGAAGGCACATGTGGTTATGTTCGTTGGATCAGGTGAATTGCAGTTTGAATGAGAGTAAATGACTTGAGAGAATGATTCTAATGTGTTCGAGAGTCGCGTAATAGTGGCTTTGAGCTAAGTGGGAAAGTCCCACCACTTACGATCGGGTTGCATGGTTAATTACCTGCGTGAATTTTGGGTATTAGCGTATTAATAGGTTATTGCAGCTACGGAAGAGGACCATGAGTGGTANCGTAAATGGTGCAACACCTGCTGGCGTACTCTGCTTATAGGCCTCTCAACATCTGAAGGTTGCTCTCGACAGCTCAAAAGTTGTAAATGAGACCCTACTAGTCTACATAAAACCCACCGTGTGAATAATCCGCTGACACATATCCAAGAAGTCCTAAGCATCCTCTGGCTCAACGCGATTGAATGATGGAGGCTTAAGACGCCCAAACCTCTCTAGACTCTTTTACTCCTCGTCACTCATAGGGGGACCCACCTAGACCTAAGAAATTGCAACCGGCTGGGTAGTAATCGCCCTGATTTCCAAAGTCCCTACACTACCTGCTCTAGAGTATGGGCGGCGAGAGTTTGTGCACCTCCCCCGCCTGTGAAGTAGCTGGTGCACCTTGAACGGAAATCGCCTGATCAAGTCTAGGTCATACGGTCAATATTTAGGTTAGAGCCTCCTAAAAGCCTGGAATCACAATGGGAATAGCTGGTGTCTGATTTGGTCCTACCAGTTCAACCCTATTTGGAATCTGCTCCTAAGCTGGAGCAATTGGTGGGTCTACAAGTGCTGCTCTAGCTGTTGTATGAGCTGCACCTCGACCTCTACCGCATCCCCGACCTCTCAGGGACCTAGCTGGTGGTATCGATGAACGTTCGGTCTGGTAGCATGTATCCTTACCATCTGTGAGAGAATAGAATAGCAGATGTTTAGTTTTCGGAATAAAAAAATTCACATGACAAGATTACAAGAAAGTGAAGTTTTCCTAATGATTCGGCAGCCTCTCGAAGATAAGTACAGACATCTTCGTATCGATCCGCAAGACTCTACTAAATATGCTCATAACTCGTGAGACCTGTGTAACCTAGGCTCCGATGCCAACTTGTCACGACCAAAAATTCCACACGTCGTGATGGCGCCTATTGCAATAGTAGGCAAGCCGATAATTGTAACGACCTGACCGGTCATTTTTGGAATTTATGCCCTGAACCCCCATTAACTATTTTTCCGAAGTTCATTTTTGCTATTTTGGGTTGCCGGGACGTTCGGTTCTAGGATTCGGAGTGTTTTGGGATACTTAGTCCCTAAATGAGAGCTTAAGAGTTGAAAAATGGTCCGTATTTGGAACAATGTGAAGATGACCTCAGAATGGAAATTCGATGATTCTGCTAGCTCCGTTAGGTGATTTCAGGGTTGGGAGCGTATTCGGAATGTTATTTGGAGGTCCGTAACTCTTTTAGGCTTGAAATGCCAAAGTTTGAATTTTTGAAGTTTCCGGTTCGATAGTGAGTTTTTGATCCGAGGATCGGATTTCAATTCCGAAAGTTTCTATAGCTCCATCATGTCATTTGGGATGTGTGCGCAAAATTTCAGGTCATTCGGACAAGGTTTGGATAGGTTTTTCATCAAAAGTATGTTTGGTTAGAATTTGAAGTTCATAGGCTTGAATCTTTGATTAATTCGTGTTTCCGGCATTGTTTTGGGTGATTTAAGGATTGTACAAGTTCAAATAAGGTATTAGGTGGTATTGGTGATTTTGGTTGAGGTCCCAGGGGTCTCGGGATGATTTCGGGTAGCTAAACGGGGAATTTTTGGACTTATGAAGATTTTAGGCCTACTGCTTCTGGTATTTTCACTTCTGCAGTTTTGGAGCCGCAGAAGCGGAGCCGCTTAAGCGGCCAGGAAGCTGCATAAACGGAAGTGGCAATTGGGTCAGGAATCGCAAAAGCGGATCCTTGTTCCGCAGAAGCGGAGTCGCTTCTGCGGCAGGAAGACCGCATAAGCGGTTTTGGCGCCACATAGGAGAACCGCAGAAGCGGTCCTTTTTCCGCGTAAGCGGAACCGCAGGTGCGGTTTTTAGTCCGCAAAAGCAGACCCAGGCATTTTTTAAGTTCGACCGCAAAAGCGGTGATTCTCACCGCAAAAGCGGGACCGCAGAAGTGGCCCCTGGACCGCAGAAGCGGAAAATGGCCTGGACAGAATGTTTAAGTTATGGAAATGGGACTTCGTTCCCATTTCCCATTTTTAACGATTTGGAGCTCGATTTGGGTGATTTTTGGATAGAATTTCTTGGATAACAACGGGGTAAGTGTTCTTAACTCAATTTTGATTATATAACTCGAATCTATTACAAGTTTTGGTGTTTAATCTGAGAATTTTATTGAAAGGAGGTAGAAAACCCTCTTGGTTAGAATCACTGAATTGAAGGTCGAAATGATATGCGAATTTTATAAATTTGGTATGGTTAGACTCGTGAGAGTGCGAGGTTCTAGAAATATAAATTTTACCCGGTTCCGAGATGTGGGGCCTGAGGGGTATTTTGGTCATTTTACATAATTTCGCGTATTAGCTTAGAATTTAATTGTAGAATAAATTAATTAAATTATTATTTACAATATGCAATTTAATTGAAAAGATTTGAGCCATTTAGAGTCGGATACTCGTGGCAAGGGCATCGTTCCCTAGTTGTTTTCGCACCGGTTCGAGGTAAGTGGCTTGCCTAACCTTGTGTGGGGGACTTCGTCCCTTAGGATGTGATAATTG
>MU706404.1:161029-189471 GCA_026770625.1 Nicotiana glauca
GCGGCAACTGTATACATTATTCTTGTTATTTAGTTTTGGTTATAAATTTGGCAATTGTTATCACTTCCGCAATGTGTTAGGCTTACCTGGTCGCGAAGACTAGGTGCCGTCATGACGTGTTTACAATTGGTGAACTAGGGTTGTGACAATAATCGTAAATAAGCTCACATCTTTATATTAAAAAATAATAAAATAAGATTTATAGTAAAATCTCATAATTAATTGATAAGAAAATACCGCGACTCAATACAAAATTTCCCAGAATCTGGGTGTCACTAAGTACATGAGTGTCTAAATGACAACATAGTCTAACTGCTAAAACACTGTCTATAAAGATAGAATAGTACTAATAAACTGAAAAGAAGGAGAGTTAAGGTTTGCGGACCCCATGGCAGCTACCTCAATAGTCTCGGAATAGATAAAGCTCCAAATCTAACAACCGTTATGCCAAGAAGTTTCTGGATCTGCACACAAAGTGCAGAGTGTAGTATGAGTACAACCGACCCAATGTACACAATAAGTAACAAGATCAACCTTGGGCTGAAAGCAGTGACGAGCTCAGAAAGGTACTGTCCATATCAAAATTACAACAGTAAAGATATGACAGTAAATATGACATTAAAATCCTAGAGATATTACAATCGACCTATGGTCATACACTCCCATTTCCACTCTGGAATCTTGATTCTCTAAAGCAAACATCTCGGCCTCTAATGCTCGTACTTCACCTGCTGACAGTTTAAGCACCGAGCTACAAACCCCAATATATAATTCTTCATCCATCTCAACCAATAGTGTTGCCTCATGTCCTGATACATCTTTGCGGCACCCGAATAAATGGAATAACACAAACTACGGGCCTTCTCAAGAATCAACTTACGTAACCTATGTACATTGGGCACAAAAATCCGATCTTGTATCCGCAACACCCCATCTTCCCCAATAGACCCTCCTTAGCATCACCGTGCTAAACCGTGTCCTTAAGGATGAGCAAATAAGAGTCATCATACTGACTCTCTCTAATACGATCATATAAGGAAGACCGAGAAACCACACAAGCTAGAACCCAGTAGGCTCCGAAAAATCCAATCTCACAAACTGGTTAGCCAAAGCCTGAACATCTGATGCAAGTAGTCTCTCACCAACATGAATAAATACAAGGCTACAATACTCACCGCCTTTCCAATCAAAGCATCAGTAACCACATTGGCCTTCCCGGAAGGATACAAATGATAATATCATAGTACTTTAGCAGCTCTAACCATCTCCGATACCTCAAATTTAGATACTTTTTATTGTACAAGTGCTGGAGACTCCAATGATCCTAAAATGCCTCACAAGACGCACCGCAGAGATAATGACTCCAAATATTCAATGCATGAATGATGGTTGCTAATTCAAAATCAAGAACATGGTAGTTTTTTCATGTGGCTTCAACTGGTGTGAAGCAAAAGCAATCACTCTACTCTCCTACATCATGACACACCCAATACCAATCCAAAAAGCATTATAATACATTGTATAAGAGCATGATGCTGAAGGCAAAACTAGAATTGGAGCTCTGGTCAAGGCTGTCTTGAGCTTCAAAAAGCGCTCCTCACACTTATCTGATCCCTGAAATGGAGCACCCTTATGGGTCAACCTGGTCAAAGGCATTGCAATGGATGAGAAACCCTCCATGAAGCGACGATAATATCCTGCCAAGCCAAGAAAATTCTGAATCTCCATAGCTGAAGTTGGTCTATGACAACTCTAAACCGCCTCGATCTTCTTCGGATCCACCCTGATCCCCTCACGGACACCATGTTCCCCATGAACGCCACCGAACTGAGCCAAAACTAACACTTGGAGAACTTGGCATAAAGCTTTCCCTCCCTTTACCTTTATTGTAGAATCCTCATACGCTGTGCATGTTCCTCCTGGATACGTGAGTATACACGAATATCATCAATAACTACTATAACAAACAAATCAAGATAAGGCTGAAATACACTGTTCATCAGAGGCATGAATGCTGTCGGAGCATTGGTAAGCTCAAAAGACAAGGAAATCATAGTGACCATAGCGGGTCCTGAATGACGTCTTCAGAATATCCGAGTCTCGAATCTTCTACTATATGAACCATGGCTAGATAATGCACCGTGATAAACTAGATGAGCCATCTGAGAGGGCCTATAAGGACGACCCCTGATATAGTGGGACTGCCCTCCAGAAGAAACAACGCTGAAACCACCCAAATCATGAGGCCACTTGGCCTCCCCCTCCACATGCTCTTCTTTATGGACTTGCTCTAGCCACGTAGTAGTATCAATCACCTCATCAAAGCTAGCACCTGATACAATCTCCCGAGTCATGAAAACACGCAATATGTAGTTGAGGCCATCGATGAACCTCCTAGTCCTCTCTCCCTATGTGGGAACCAACCAAATCGCGTGATAAGCCAACTCCGAAAATCTCATCGTGTACTGGGTCACAGACATACCCTCCTAGTGTAGCTACTCAAATTGCATATGCAGCTCCTACTTGCAGGTCGATGGCACAAACTTTTTCAAGAAGAGAACAGAGAACTCATGCCATGTTAGTGGTGCAACACAGACTCTCATAGGCCTCCCACCATCTGAAGGCTGCCCCCGATAGCTGAAAAGTAGTAATGAGACTCCACTAGTCTCTACAATACTAGCCGTGTGAAGAATCCGCTGACACCTATCCAAGGAGTCGTGCGCATCCTCTGACTCAACCCTACAGATTGATGAAGGCTTGGGCCTCCCAAACCTCTCTAGTCTCTTCTTCTCTTCATCACTCATAGAGGGGCCCATTTGGGCCTAAGCAACTACAACCGACCGAGCTAGTAGTACCCCAGGTATTTGTAGTCCCTGCACCACTTGCACGGGAGTACGGGTGGCGAGAGTCTGTGCACCTCCCCCAGCTTGAGAGTAGTTGGTGTGGCCTTAACGGAAACCATCGAGCAAGGATAGATCAAATGGTCAATATCTGAGCCAGAGCCTCCTAAAGGCCTTGAATCACAATGGGCACAGCTAGTACCTGAGCTGGTCCCATTGACTCAACCATATTTAGAATATGCTTCTGAGTAGGAGCTACTAGTGGTTCTACAGGTGCTGCTCTAGCTGCTTTACGAGCTGCACCTTGGTCTCTGTCGCGTCCCAGGCCTCTTGTGGCCCTAGCTGGTGGTACTGGTGGCTATTCGCCTGGTCCGATAGCACATGTCCTCACCATGTGTGAGAGAATAAAATAGCAAAAGTTTTGTTTCTGGAATCAACAAATTTTCATGACAATATTACAAGAAAGTGAAGTTTTCCTAATGGTTCGACAACCTCTCGAAGATAAGTACAGACGTCTTCGTACTGATCCGCAAAACTCTACTAAACCGGCTCATGACTCGTGACACCTATGTAACCTAAGCTCTGATACCAACTTTTCATGACCCAAAATCCCACACGTCGTGATGGCGCCTATCACAATACTAGGCAAGCTGACAATCACAAATAACCACGCATCTTTAAATTGAAAAAATAATAAAATAAGGTTAATAGTGAAAACCTCATAAATAACTGATAAGAATGTACCGCGACTCAATATAAAATTCCCCATAATCCGGGTGTCACTGTTGACAACCAACTTTGACTCTCCCTCTTTTTAATTAATTTATTTATACATAATAATTTATAATAATTATTTTAAAATTATTTTCTAGTAACAAATACTTATTTTTAACAATTACTTAACTATTAGTTTTTAAAAACTAATCATATAGTATTAACATTATGTAATTACAAGTATATTTACTATTTTTAAGATTATTAAAATAATTTTTATATATACATTACGTAGGTTCTATTAATAATTTGATAAATTACTCTTTAATTTCTTGTTAATTAGATTATTATGTAAAATTCAAAATTTGTGTTGCAATTTAGGAAAATAAAGTGTTTTATAAATAGTTAATTGAGTAATTAGTAGTATATATAGTATTTATAATTTTTACATATTTTATTATAAATTATTAAGTTTATTTAAATTAAATTCACAAGGGATTAAAGATAAAAGGGCCACAATTGCAATTCTCAAATCAAGGGCAAAGTGGCAATTCCTTAAATTATTTTTGGCCCAATTTCTCAAGGCAAGTCCGAAATTACCCAATCCAAATACACATCTCTTTCCTTGTTGGAGATTCAAACCATCCTATTTGCACCAATTACGACACGCCACGCCAGCCTCACTCTCAACTCACAAAACAAACACACCCATATCTGAGCTGTTGATCCATCTGATCAATGACTCATGTTTATTCTCTGATTTTTTTCTTTTGATCTATATACCCGCCTCCAGAGATCTAATCTCAACTGTCCAAAACCCTATCATCTAACGGCTACCGGTTTTCCAACTTAAAACATTTCTAAAAAATCCAATCACTAAATAATCGGAGCCGTTGATCAACAAATCCAACGTCTTCCATTGCGTCTCTCATCTTTAATCCTAGAGACCAACCCCTAATTACCCAGAAACCCTAATCATTTCTACCATACTCGCCGCTCTCATTTCCCCCTCCTCCCTCTTTTCTCTCCTCTCAATCAGCCATCACTCCCTGAACCTTGCACAAATTCGTGCAAGGTCACTCGAAAATACAGTAAATCACCTCTTCTGTCCCGAATACACCACCAGTCTTGCTGCAAATTCCATTTTCTAATCAAAAACCCAAGACCCCTAAATCCGAAACCCTAATCTCAAAAGAGAAACTGTCTGATTTGGTCTCATAAGTCAAAATCGACAACCAAATAATCCCTTTTGTCTTCCCTAGCCACGTGTCCTACCGATTTCTTCCCTTTTTCATTATTGAATTTCAAATCGCCTAAAATTTAGAACCTTGTCTTAAATATGAAACATCAAATTGTTCAAATCCTCTCATGATCCGTCAAATTGGAGCATGCATGGAGCTTCTTCAGAGATTCATCATGAGAATTCTATAGCCAGAGGTCAAACACAATGACCTTTGGGTTTTAGGATTTATCTATTGATTCTTTGCCTTCAACTGTCGATTCCTCCTCTCAGGTAAACTCAACACTATTTTTCCCCGTTGTTTCTTTCTGATTTTACTCAATCTCTCTATCATCACCTACTATGCGTCACTCTGCACCACTGATTTAAATTTGTGAAAACCTAGAGCCTTAAATGGCACTATAAAAAGGCCTTTAATGTTCTCACCAAACACATGTAAAAACACAACTTAACACTGAAAAGATCTACACAATCAGTTAAGAGCAATTCTGAAATCAATTACCTAGGGTTCGTTACCGTTTTTCTCTTTTTTCATGTTTCTGAGTACTATCGCCACATCGAGCTTGAAGCTTATGAGGTCTTAAGCAACTAAGAGATATCCTCGTTTGGTCTGCTGCCCTTAAAAAGGTCAGTATATTCCTTATTTCTCTCTTTTGATCATCTACTTTGAATGTTATAAATGTGCTATTTATCTTATGAGAATTACAGTAGTTTATGCTATTTGTAATTAGTATGGGAATGCTTATGTTCTAATCATGATAGTATATTGTCTACTTGTGATCATTTATCATGCCTTTTGAGTCCTTAATTGATGATTGATAAAGTTAATAGGTGATTCTTGATGATTTTTGTTTCTGAGTTCCAACAGTCTACATGTTTAAGTTGTAATGTGTCTTGAATGATTGTTCACACTTACCTAAACTTCACAGACTTTTATTGATGATTTTGCAGTGATCTTTGCCTTTACATATTGTTTCCCTATATTCTATTAGTCTTATAGTTGATTCAATTGTTTGATAATCATAATTGAGATTAATCTGAAAATTCCTAAGTTCATATCATCTATATTTAACTTAAACAAGAAAATCTGAGTGTCTAAATGACTTCCTTCTTTATACCTATATCTACTAACCCGAAAGGCAATTGTGGATTGTTACTATGGCATTCACATGATTATACCTAACTATTGGTTACATTTGCATGAAACGTTCTTGTTTGAGTTAAAATGTCTTCTTTTTATGAAGCCAGTAGTTCTATTGTAAACATTTTGTTAAAGTTATCCTTTTCTTCATAGAACAAGTCATGATCCGGTTTTGTTATAAGTAATTGATAATTTCAGTACAACTGAATCTTATAATCAGTTAAAACCTTTAGTTACATGTTTAATTCAAAATCGACTTGGTGTAGTACTTCCCTATCTTTAATCTCTTTAAACTACTATTGACTTTGTGAAGCTACATGCATTTTTCTTTGAGACTATCTTCCATGAAAGAAGGACTTAGTTATTCTGTTATAATCAAGTGATAATTTTTTGTAAACAAAAGCTAAAGCATGACTACTTCACATTTAGATACTAAGCAAGACTATATGTTTGAGTTAAACTTGTTTTGATACAATACTTCCTTTATCTGTAACTCCATCTCTTCATGACATGTTTAACTTGATCCTATAATGTGCAAAGCTCCCTAGTCTATATGAAGTCACAACCTCACTTGAAGTGTTCATATATAACTGATTAAACATTGTATGTTCCTATGTGATTCCTAATTTCATCCTTTGTCCTGAACCAACCTGTTCCTCTCCTTATTGTCAATGTGAAACTGAGATCATTGAACCTTGTGAGAAGTTCCTGCTTTATACTGTCTGAACACGATGGCTTGTTTGGGACTAACATTGTTAGGAATATGATTCTGTTGATCCCCTAGGGATTCTTTGTTCAAATATATGAACCTGCAGTCATGTTGAGAGTTGGGTTGTATTTCTGATCTCTTTGGTAATTTATGTAAAAGGTGCTAGTTATGACTATCTGTCTGAACCTTCACTAATATCCTTTAAAATTCCAAGTAGTGTTACTAGTCCCTGCATGTGTTAGTAACAAACTAAGCAATTGACAGTTAGTTTGCCAGGGCTGGAGTATCTGCATCTCTTGTGTTGATATCTATATGAATTCTGTATTCCCCATTGTCTCTTTGAGTGTGTTTTTCCTTAATGATTCTCCCCCTATAACAGTATGTTATGAGACTTCTGTTTCTCTTTTATATTTGTTCTAAAGAGAGACCTTTAGATTTACCTGATGTGTGTTCTTTACTTAATATCAAAATGTAGACTGTGTGTTCTTATGTTATGAGGGAAAGTATATTTTGTTGAAAGTAATGCTATAAAATTTAGTTTATATTGAAAGGGCTTCATTGGCACTTAAACTCATAAGGAAAATAGTCATTAGTGGTTAAGGGCATTTGTCAGAGGAATTTAGCTCTAGGTTGGGTTGCCCTCCCCGACACAAGCATTGTCCTGGGCCTTGAGTCCCTTGGGAACTTTGAAGTGATAGTGGGATTCAAAGCAGGTATCAACCTTGAGCAAAGCTTCCTCCTTAGACTTTAATTCATTAGCACTTTAGGTTCTTTAGGGTTTAGTGTTTAATAACAACGAAATATTTTCAATGTAAATTATTTGCCATGTATATTCACATTAGTATAGATCCCCATGACATTTGAATATTTGACATTTTCTTGTTTTAGTCGTTTATTTGTATATGTTTCACACATGTTTGAATATGTTGAATAGGAGCATGTATCTAATAATTTTTTCCCTTTTTTAGGCATGTACACATTTGGGCCTGATGAGTTCTTAAGGAACTCAGGCCCAAACCAGCCTTGTTGCATATTTTTGGACCAGTCAGCTGTAGCCATATTTCTCAATTGCTGGGCCTCAAGTTTCTCAATTGCTGGGCCTACCTTCTTGAGGCCCAATCACCAGAGTCCAGTCTTCTTTCCCTCATTTCCTTTGTTATTTTTTAGTTTACTGCTTTATTACTTTTACCTAATGCATTGTCACTTTATCGTATTTTGTTACCATGTATCTAATACTCATATATTAGATCACGTACTTTATCTTCATGCTTTAATATCATGTGAAACATATGCAAGCTTAAATAATATAGAATAAAAAGGAATTGGTTATTAACTAATCCTCATTTCACTAATTCTAATCTGCCCGTATCATTATAATATTCTTGCTCACTTGCCTTTTTTTAAAAGATTTTTGAAGCCCAGAAGTTTGTCAAAAATAGCAACCCCGTTTAAAAAAACAAATCATAAAAGAATCACCAGATTTACTTTCAAGAGGTAAAATCAAATTTTAATAAAAAGTGCAAATACTATCGCCCAAATTGATTTTAAAAAGATCGCTCCTCTTTAGCTTTTAAAATCAAGGCACATTTAGACTCACTTTCTTACAAATTTCTTTAGAGTTATATAAACACCTATTCCAGAAATCAACTATTTTCATAACTTAACCTCTTTCTATGAGCCCTTATGAAATATATAGAACACGTACATACCTATTTTCAGAACTTTTTTAACCTATCTCTAGACTCTTTTATAATTTCACATCCCGCTTAAGTCTTACATCCCTTTTTATATACACTCCCTTAGATATATATAGTAAAATATATTTTTAATGATAATTAAGTATAGTACAAATAATTGATGCCTTAAGATTAGTCTAAGTCATATGGAGCTATCTCAGGTAGATTTTAATGGGTGCATAACACCTTCCCCTTAGAATAAAAAGAACCCGTACCCATAATCTCACCGGTTAGCAGACCAACAAAAATGTAACTTAGTAATTAAATAGGTATCCTAATATACCTTTAAATATTAGGTGACGACTCTCTTTCATCAACAATAGAGAAACCACAAGTTGAATCTTGTCTTGACTAATGGAAAATAGGGTGCAACAATCACTAAGTACATAAGAATCTAAATGACAACATAGTCTGACTGCTAAAATACTGTCTAGAAAGATAGAACAATACTAATAAACTAAAAAGACGTCGAGTCAAGGTATGTGGACGCTGAGGCAGCTACCTCAATAGTTTCTAAACAGATAAAGCTCCAAAGCTACCTGGATCTGCACATGAAGTGTAGAGTATAGTATGAGTACAACCGACCCAATGTATTCAATAAGTAACAAGACTAACCTTCGGCTGAAAGCAGTGATGAGCTCAAAAAGGTACAATTAAAATCGAGATTACAATAGTACAGATATGACATGAAATATGACATTAAAGTCCCAGAGAAACTCATAATCAGATGGTACACAGTACGAGAATGTAGACATGCTTTCAAATTTAACAGTTTAAGCTTAACAAAGATGAAATATGCCAAGTATGACTAATATGAGAAATGTTACATCTCTATATCTATATGTCAAATGTGCATGTCACAGGTAATGCATCACAATGATAATCTCACGTACCCCCACTCTTAGAGCACTCAATTTAATTGTCTCAACTCTCACTCATCACACTCAGTCACTCAGCAATGTACGGTACCTGCGCTCACTGCGTATGTCAGACTCCGAATGGGCGGATCATACCCAAGCACAAATAAATCTGCTGTGGCGTGCATCCTGATCCCACCATGAATCAATAATATTGCTACAACATGCAGCCCAATTGCATCATGAGTCAATAATGCCCATTGCGGCATGCAAACCGATCCCATCATGAATCAGTAAAAGTTACTACGACATGCAACCCGATCCCATCAATATAACTCATATTCAGGCTCTCGTCTCACTCAGTTATCAATCTCTCTAATCTCTCGGGCTCGCAACACTCATGCAAATCAGATCGAAACAATGATACATGATGTCACAATATATTATAACAGAGACTAAGATATGATATGCAGATGATGAATGCGACTGGATACATAATTATGTGTCACGATCCGAATTTTTCACCACCGGGGTCGTGATGGCACCTACTATTGGAGCTAGGCAAGCCAACTATTTAAACATTTCACAAAGTTTTTATCTAGAACAATATGATAAATTGAAATAAATACATAAAATATGCGGAAGACTTTTAACAAAAATGATCACATAATACGGAAGTTTAAAACATATCTCTACCCAGTATCTGGTGTCACCACTCATGGACTACTAAGGAGTACTAAAAACATCAATCGGAAAGAAAATACACAAGAGTCTGTCTCGATACAAATAAATAAACTGAAATAACATAGATGAGACTGAAGGTTGGCTCCCGGTCTAGAACTATTGCGGTGGTCCATAAGCTGCCTCTTGATCTGTGCACAAAAAGGCATAGAAGTGTAGTATCAGCATAACCGATCTCATGTGCTGGTAAGTGCCTGGCCTAACCCCGGCGAGGTAGTGACGAGGCTAGACAGGACCTATCACAAACAACTTGTACAGATATATACAATAACAGGAGAATACGCTAATCTAAACAGTTAAAAGGGGGAGGGAAGCATGTTGGGGTGTAAAACAGTTCAAATATAGAAATCGGCTAACAAGAGTTAAAACTGAGCAGGTAATAACTGATAAAGAAATACCGGAAAGCTCAACGCACAGAACAATATACTCAGTCCATATTCCCGTTGCGGCGCGCAACCTGATCCTCAACATTTAACACCGTTGCGGTGTGCAACCCGATCCTCGACAATTAATCCGTTGCGGCGTGCAATCCGATCCTCAAAATTTAGTACCGTTGCGGCGTGCAACCCGATCCTCAATATTTACCAACAAAACTCACCCAACATCATTCGCAACTCAGGTGCAGGGGGAGTAACATAAAAAAATACAAAAGTCCCAACGAGGGAATATATCTAACAACTCAAATATCCCGGCAAGAGAGTGTTCAATTTATACCAAAATCCCGACAAGGGAGTGTTCAATTAATACCAAAATCCCGGCAAGGGAGATAATTACAGGACTCCCACTCCTAATACTTAGCTACAAACAACTTTAAGTCGAGCCAATGCTTCAATAATCTATACAAGTTTTCTATTTGTCCTCAATCGATCATATCGGTGAACTCAATCAATTTAAGCAACAAGTCATACCACATTATTCGATTTGAAGCGATTTAAGACCCACGGTCATGCTAGACTCGGGCGCATAGATAACCGTCACTATACCTATACACCGATTCCACATAGCACATAGCAAATAATGTTCTAATCCTATTCCCTCGAGCCAAAGTTAGATCAAACACTTACCTCGGTCCGAAAATAGCAATCAAGCCGCCTTTCCTCTAGAATCCAACTCCGAAACAACGATATCTAGCCATAATTCGATTCAATAGTATCAATAAGATCTCAAAAACATAATCACATAGTCTAGAAATAGAATTCCCTTCATTCTTCCAAAAATAGCAAAATTCGACACGGGGCCACATGGTCCAAACTCGAGGCTCGGACCAAATTCCAATCACCCATAACCCCACGAGTTCAAATATATAATTTGTTTTAAGATTCGACCTCAAATTGAGGTTGAATCACCGAAAATCCCAAAAGCCCTAGTTCTACCCAAATCCCTTAATTTCTACCTTGAATTCATGATTTTAGGCTAGGATTTTAGTGATTAGATGAAGAAATAATGAGGAAACGATGTTAAGATTACTTACCCAAGGAGGTATGGAGAAGGAAGCTCTTGAAATTTGCCTATGGAGGGTTTGAGTGAAGGGCTCGTGTGAAAAATGGCAAAAATCCCGAGCACACTGTTCTATTTTTAACTTAAAATCACTGGAGCATTTTTGGTCTATGCGATCGCGGGGCAACAGATGCGATCGCCTAGAGAGTGGGAAGTTGGCTTCTGCGATCACAGAAGAAGTCATGCGATCGCGTAGAGGAAGGGAAGCCTGGAATGTTGGGTGAGGTCCAAAGCTATGCGATCGCGTATAGGGGAATGCGGTCGTATTGAGGAGTCTGGCTAAGCTATGCGATCGCGTACCAAACAATGCGATCGCATTGAACAAAGTGAGATGGCTAAAAAGGGACTCTATGCGATCACAGACATGCCTATGCGATCGCATAGAGGAAAAGATCTGTGCAAAAATGGCAGAATTTTCTGATGCATTCTAAGTCCAAAAATACTCCGAACCACACCCAAAATCACTCCCGCGCCCTCGGGGCTCCCAACCAAACACACACGCTAACTCAATATCATCCTACGTCCGATTTCGACCAAATTTCACAGAAAGCGCTTAACGCATATTTAAGACCTTTACCGGGCGTCGGAACCAAAATACGAGCCTGATACCTATATTTTCTAGCTCATTTTCAATTCTATTTTTCCTTTATAATTTCAGAAAATAATTTAGCAGAAAAATTCTTTTACCGGGGCTCTGGACCTCGGATTTTGACTCCAGGCACATGCCCGAGTCCCATATTTTTCTACGGACCTCCCGGGACCATCACATCACGGGTCTGGGTCCGTTTACCCAAAATGTTGACCAAAGTCAACTATATCAATATTAATATCATAATACTTCAAATTTTTCACGGAATTCACATATTTTAACATAAAAACTTTCTGGCTTCGCGCCCGGACTGTGCACGCAAATCGAGGCAACTAAAAATAAGGTTTTCAAGGCCTCGGAAGCATAAAAAAGGGAGAAATACGGTGATGACCCTTTGGGTCGTCACATTGTGATTTAAGAAAATAACTCAACAACAAAAGAATGACCCCTGTGGGTCCCAACAGTACTAGTGTATAGCGTAGACATGATCTCTAACATGAATCACAGCTCAATCTATCTAACACATGGAGTGAACACGAATAATAACAATATTTGATGACTATAGAGTTCCACGAAATCAACCGATTCACAATTACTACGGTTCACGCCCACACGCCCATTACCTAACATGTGTGTCACATCAATAGCAACCATGTAACATGTATTTTAGGGATTCATACCCTCAAAGCTAAGTTTAGAGGTATTACTTACATCAACCGCACAAATCTCTACTCCAATAAGCCCTTGCCTCGCGAATTAGCCTCCGAAAAACTCAAATATATCCACAAACAACTCAATATGATCAACACAAGCTATAGGAATCAATTCCATATGATAAAGCTAAGTTCTTTAAAAATGTCAAAAAGTCAACCCCAGGCCCACATCTTGGAATCCGATAAAAATTACAAAATTCGAACATCCATTCAAACATGAGTCCAACCATACCAAAATCACCTAATTCCAACCACAAATCGATACTCAAATCCCCAAATCTTACACTCAAATACCTAGTCCAATATGCCCCCAAAGGTAACCTTAAAATAAATAATCTAGGTGGGAAATTAGATAGTTATTCAATAATAATGAATAAATACTATCAAACGCAGATTACCTACTGAAATCTAGTGAAAACCCCTTAAAAAATAGCCTCAATCCGAGTTCTCAAAGTCCAAATATTAATAAAATCTCGGAACCCTTTAAAATAATATAGTGAAAGTGCTTTTGCACATGAGATCCACTTAACTGTATCTGCGGACCCACAGAGGCGATAGAAATTCCACTTTTGCGATTTCATGAAGGCCACCTACCCTCGCCTCTGTAGACAAGGCTCCGTATCTGCATGCTGAACTGTCATCTGAATGCAGGTAATCCAACCCTGCATTTGCAACACCCAATCATCCCCAATAAAACCTCTTTGGCATCACCGTGCTGAACCATGTACTTAAGGATGAGCAAATGGGGGTCGTCATACTGACGCTCTCTGGTGCGATCATATAAGGAAGACCGAGAAACCACACAAGCTTGAACCCGACTAGGTTCCGAAACATGTATCCTCATGAAATGATTGGCCAAGGCCTGAACATCTGATGCAAGCGGTCTCTCACCAACATGAATGAATACAAGGCTACCCATACTCGCGGCCTTTCTACTCAAGGAATCGACCACCACATTGGCTTTCCCGGGATGATACTAAATAGTAATATCATAGTCCTTTAGCAGCTCCAACCATCTCCACTGCCTCAAATTGAGATCCTTTTGCTTGAACAAGTGTTGGAGACTCCGATGATCCGTAAATACCTGACAAGACACAACGTAGAGATAATGCCTCCAAATCTTCAATGCATGAACGATGGCTGCCAACTCCAAATCATAAACAAGGTAGTTCTTCTCATGAGGCCTTGAACTGGTGTGAAGCAAAAGCAATTACTCTACCCTCCTGCATCAAAACACACCCAATATAATCCAAGAAACATCACAATACACTATATAAGAGCCCGATGTTGAAGGCAAAACTAGAACTAGAGTTGTGGTCAAGGTTGTCTTGAGCTTCTAAAAGCTCTCCTCACACTCATCCGACCATCAGAATGGAGCACCCTTCTGAGTCAACCTGATCAAAGGCACTGCAATGGCGAGAAACCCTCCACGAAGCAGTGATAATATCCCGCCAAGTCAAGAAAACTCCAATTCACCCTAGCTGAAGAAGGTCTAAGACAACTCTGAACTGCCTTGATCTTCATCAGATCCATCTTGATCCCCTTACAGGACACCACATGCCCCATGAATGCCACCGAACTGAGCCTAAATTCACACTTGGATAACTTAGCATAAATACTTTCCTCCCTTAACCTTTGTAGTACAATCCTCAAATGATGTGCATGCTCCTCCTGGCTACGTGAGTACACCAGGATATCATCAGTAAATAACATAGCATGTCTGAAATGCCATCTTTAGAATATCCGGGTCCCGAATCTTCAACTGGTGATACCCAGACCTCAAATCAATCTTGGAGAACATCCTAGCTCCCTGAAGCTGGTCAAATGCGTCATAAATGTGTGGCAAAAGATACTTGCTCTTAATTGTATCTTTATTCAACTGCCTATAGTCAATGCACATACGTATAGTACCATCCTTCTTCTTCAAAAATAGAAGCGGTGCACCCCAAGGTGACACACTAGGCCTAATGAACCCCTTATCAAGAAGCTTCTAAAGTTGCTCTTTCAATTCCTTCAACTCTGTTAGTGCCATACGGTATGGAGGAATAGAAATGGGATGAGTTCCCGACACCAAGTCAATACCAAAATCAATATCCTTGTTGGTGCCATGCCCGAATACAGGAAACACATCCGAAAAGTCTCGCCCTGTCGGAAAATAATCAATGGTAGGAGTATAAGCACTAACATCCCTCACAAAAGCCAAATATGATAAACAGCCCTTCCCAGCAATTCGTTGGGCCTTCAGATATGAAATCACCCTACTGGGAACATAGTCTAGAGAACCTCTCCACTTGATCCTAGGAAACCCCGGCATTGCCAATGTCCCGATCTTAGCGTGAAAATATAGAATAACATGACATAGGGACAACCATTCCATATCCAAAATCAAATTAAAATCAACCATACTAAGAAATAAGAGATCAACTCTAGTATCCAATCCCTTAATGGTCGCCACACACGACCGATACACACGGTCCACATCAATAGAATCACCCACTGCGTAGATACATGAACAAGTGAAACTAAGTACTCACGAGGAATATCTAGCTAACTGTCAAAATATGATGATACATACAAATAAGTGAAACCAGGGTCAGATAATATAGAAGCATCCCTGTGGAATACTAAGATAATACCTATGATCACTACGTCTGAAGCAACAACCTCTAGCCTGGCAGGGAAAGCATAGAATCGAGCCTGACCACCACCTAATCGGCCTTCCTCTCCAGGGTGACTCTAGTTGTCTGAGCCCTACCCCAAGCTGGCTAAGTGGGTGGTGAAGTAACTGGTGCGGAAGTCACAGCCTGACTCCTCTACTAACTGGACCTCCTAAAAGATGGGGGCAATGCCTCTTCACATGACCAAACTCTCCATACTAAAATTAACCCCGCTTTGACAATGACGATAGGTACTGAAGCGGACACCAAGAACCAAAATAACTACTAGAGGGACTTGGCTAAGATGAAACCTGAACTAATGGAGCACGAGATGAACTCTAAACTGGGAGGGCACTGAGAGATAATTGAGCTGGACCGGCACTGTATGAACCATGGCTACCTGATGCACCACAATAAACCGGATAAGCCGTCTGAGTTGGCCTATAAGGACGACAACTTCTATGGTGGGTCTGCCCTCTAGAAGAAACGTCGTTGAAACTAACCAAACCACAAGGCCTCTTGGCCTCCCTCTCAGTACATTCTTGACTACGTACCTGCTCTAGCCGCCTAGCAATATCAACAACCTCATCGAACCTAGCACCTGATGCAATCTCCTGAGTCATGACAAAACGCAGTTCATAGTTGATGCCATCAATAAAGCTCCTAGTACTCTCCCTCTATGTGGGAACCAACCAGATTGCATGATGAGCCAACTCTGAAAATCTCATCTCGTATTAGGTCATGGACATAATCTCCTAGCATAGCTGCTCAAACTACCTATGCAACTCATCCTTGCGGGTCGGTGTCACAAATTTCTCCAAGAAGAGAACGGAGAACTTGTGCCACATAGGTGATGCAGCACCAGTTGTCCTGCTCCACTCAAAGGCCTCCCACCATCTAAGAACTGCCCCGACAACTGAAAAGGAGTAAATGAGACCCTACTAGTCTCTACAATATTCGTCGTGCTAAGAATCCGTTGACACCTATCCAAGAAGTCCTGAGTATCCTCTAACTCAAGCCTCCCAAACCTCTTTAGTGTCTTCTTATCCTCGTCACTCATAGGGGGACCCATCTGGGCCTGAGCAACTATAACTGGATGGGCTAGTAGTAACCTGATGTCTAAAGTACCTACACCACCTGGTCTAGAGTATGGGCAGAGAGAGTCTGTGCACCTCCCTATGCCTGAGAAGTGGCTGGTGCGGCATGAACAGAAACCATCTGAGCAAGGATAGAGTATACGGTCAATATCAAGGCAAGAGACTCCTGAAGGCCTGGAATCACAATGGGCACAGCTGGTGCCTGAGCTGGTCCCACCAGCTCAACCACATTTGGAATCTACTCCTAAGTTGGAGAAACTAGTGGGTCAACTGGTGCTGCTCTAACAGCTGTACGATCTGCACCTCAGCCTCTACCGCATCCTCGGCCTCTCATGGCCCTAGCTAGTGGTACTGGCGGCCATCTGCCCATTCCGGTAGTACGTGTCCTCACCATCTGTGAGAGAATAGAATAACAGAAGTTTAGTTTTCGAAATAAACAAATTCGCACGAAAAGATTAAAAAGTAAAGTTTTCCTAATAGTTCGGCAGGCTCTCAAAGATAAGTATATATTTTTTGTATCGATCCACAAGACTCCACTAAACTTGCTCATGACTCGTGAGACCTATGTAGCCTAGTCTGATACCAACTTGTCAAGACACAAAATCCCTCACATCGTGATGGAGCCTATCGCAATACTAGGCAAGCCGACAATCATAAATAACCATGCATATTTAAATTGAAAACATAATAAAATAAGCTTAATAGTGAAAACCTTATAAAAACTAATAAGAAAATTCCGTGACTCAATACAAAATTCCCAGAATTCGGGTGTCGCTAAGTACATGAATATCTAAATGACAACATAGTCTGGCTGCTACAATACTGTCTAGAAAGATAGAACAATACTAATAAACTGAAAGAAGGAGAGTCAAGGTCTACGGACGCCAAGGTAGCTACCTCAATAGTCTACGAACAGATAAAGCTCGAAAGCTAGCAATCACTGTGCCCAGAAATACCTAGATCTGCAAATAAAGTGCAGAGTGTAGTATGAGTCTAACTGACCCAATGTACTCAATATGTAACAAGACTAACCTTGGGCTGAAAGTAGTGACGAACTCAGAAAGGTACAATCCAAATCCAGATTACAACAGTACAAATATGACATTAAAATCCTAGGGAAACTCATAATCAAATGGTACATAGTACGGGAATGTAGAGATGCTTTTAACTTTAATAGTTTAAGCTCAACACAGATGAAATATGCCAAGTATAACTGATATGAGAAATGTTACATCTCCATATCTACATGTCAAATGTGCATGTTACGGTTAATGCATTACAATGATAACCTCACGTACTCCCACTTTCAGAGCACTCAATCTGACTGTCTCAATCACTCAACACTGTACAGTATGGTACCTGCGCTCACTGCTGGTATGGCAGGCTCCACAGAGGCGGATACTGCCCAAGTGCTAATAAACCTGCTGCGGTGCGCAGCCCAATCCCATCATGATCAATAATACTTGTTGCGACGTGCAGCTCAATCCTATCATGAGTTAAATGCTTGCTGCGGTGTGCAATACGAACCCATCATGAATCAATAAAACTTGCTGCGCCGCATAGTTCGATCCCATTTATATAACTCACAATCAGGCCCTTGGTCTCACTCAGTCCTCAATCTCTCCAATCTTTTGGGCTCACAACACTCATGCCAATCGACCTAAAACAATGATACGTGATGTCACAATAAATGATAACAGAGACTGAGATATGATATGCAAATGATGAATGCGAATGAATACATAATTGCAATTTAAGCAAACAACTCAACAACAAATAATGACTTCCATGTCTCCCAACAGTACCAACATATAGCCTAGACATGATCTCTAACATGAATCAACGCTCAAGCTCTCTAATACATGGAGAGAACACGAATAATAGCAAGATTAGATGACTACATAGTTCCACGGAACCAACTGATTCGCAATTACTATGTGCACGCCCACACACCCATCACCTAGCATGCGCGTCACCTCAATACAACCCATATAACACGTATCTCAGGGATACATACCCTTGGAACCAAGTTTAGAAGTGTTACTTACCTCAACCGCGCAAATCTCTACTCCAAAAATCCCTTGCCTTGCAAATCGGCCTCCAAATGACTTGAATCTAACCATAAACAACTCGATACGATCAACACAAGCTATAGGAATCAATTTCATATGATAAAGCTAAGTTCTTTAACAAAAGTCAAAAAGTCAGCCCCTAGCCCACATCTCGAAATCTGACAAAAATTATAAAATTCGAACACCCATTCAATAATGAGTCCAACCATACTAAAATCACCCAATTCCTACCACAAATCGACACTCAAATCCCAAAATCTTACTCTCCAATCCCTAGTCCAACATTCTCCCAAATTTCACCTTAAAAACACATAATGTAGGTGGAAAATTCAATGGTTATTCAATAATAATGAATAAAACGATTAAAAGTGGCTCACCTCTTAAAAATCTAGTGAAAACCCCATCAAAGATAGCCTCAATTCGAGCTCCCAAAGTCCAAAAACAAATAAAATCTCGGAACCCTTCGAAATAATATACTGCCAATGATTTTGCACCTGCGATCTATTTAACCGCATCTAGGGTCCCGCTGAAGACTCGTAAGCACGGCAAAAATTCTGCTTCTACGGTTTCATGAAGGCCTTCTACCCTCGCTTCTATGGACAAGGCTCCATATCTACAAAGTCGCAACTGCTACCTCCTCTCCGCTTCTGCAGAAACTGCTTCCACTCGCCCAAATCACACAGGCGTTTCTCCTTCCCGTATCTACGATCTCGCAAGTATGGCTAAAACCTCGCACTTGCGCATCCCCTCAACCCAGTAAAATTTTGCACCTGCGATGCCAAAGATACCTCTGCGATTCCACACTTGAAACCAAATCCTTCGCAGGTGTGATCGCTTCATACCAAGTGCATTTCAAAAATTCCTCAAGTCCAAACTCATTCCGATTTCCATCCGAATCATCTTTGATGCCCCCCGGGACCTCATCCAAATATAGCGACACATCCCAAAATATGATACGAACTTAGTCGAGGCCCTAAATCACATCAAACAACATCAAAAATACGAATCATACTCCAATTCAATCCTAACGAACCTAATGAATTTCCAATTTCTACAATCGATGTCAAAACTAATCAAATCAACTCCGATTGACCTCAAATTTTGTATACAAGTCATAAGTAACCACAAAGTCAACTATCAGTCAAACTTATCCACTCTCCAAACTTCAACTTTTCCAGCTTTCTCCAGTTCAAGCCAAAATCACCTACGAACCTCCAAATCAATATCTGAACACAGTCCTAAGTCCAAAATGATCATGCAGATCTATCAAAACAATCAAAACTTAATCCCGGAGTCAATTACACATAAATTAACTTTTGGTCAAGTATTTTAACTTAGGCTTCCAACCTTGGGACTAAGTGTCTCAGTTCACCCCGAAACATTCTTGGAACCAAACCAACCGCCCTAACAAGTCTCATAACAACAAACAAACACAAAATAGCAATAAATAGGGAACAACGCTATAATAATCAAAACGATCCGTTGGGTCGTTACACCAACACCAAGCCTGACATAGCTTATAGTGTTCAACACTTAAGCCAATTTATGCAAGAACCTAGGGAACCTCACTTAAAAGCTACATTTCACTTGTTAAGATATCTGAAGGGTGATCCTACCTTAGGTATCTTCATGTCAAAAGATGAGGACTAGATAGTAAGGGCTTTCTGTGATTCTGATTGGGCTTCATGCCCAGATTCAAGAAGATCAATGAGTGGCTATTTGGTATAACTGGGAAATAGTCCTATTAGTTGGAAGTCGAAGGAGCAGGAGACTATATCTTTATCCTCAACGGATGCTAAATACAAATCACTCAGGAAGGTAGTAGGAGAGTTGGTTTGGTTATGCAGATTGTTGGATGAGCTTAATGTGCCGTATCCCAGACATGTTTTAGTACACTGCGATAGCCAATCAGCCCTCCACATTGCTAGAAATCCTATATTTCATGAGAGGACTAAGCATATTCAAGTTGATTACCATTTTGTGCGCGACAAACTACAAGAAAGGCTCATATCTCTGCACCATGTCACTACAAATGAGCATCTAGCAAACATCCTCACTAAAGCTCTTACCAGAGTGAAACATTCTATTGTATTAGGCAAGTTGACAGTGTTGCCGACACTTCCAACTTGGTGGGTGGGTGGGGGGCGGAGGTATTGAGATTAAATATTTATCTTGTATTTCTTCTCTTTCCAGATTATCAATATGTGCTAAGTGAGTAGTTAGTAGTTAGTTAGTGGTTAGTATTTGACCGTCATAGTCACATTAGATTAGATATTTCACATTCTTGTTGCTAGTTGCATATAAAGGGACCTACACACAATTAATCATTTTGAGATTTTTTTCTTCTCCACTCACGTGTTCTCTGCTTTCTCTTCTCTGTTCTTGCTTCTTTCCAGAAGCTTCCGACCTCCATTGTAGCTCAGTTCGAGCTAAGCTTGATAAAAATCATGTAATTAAAACAACTAAGTAGAGAATGGAAAGATGCGAGATCGGAAGGTGACTCCCATTATAAAAATATTTTATTTGAAACCTCCCTCAATTGTTGTTTCTTCGTAGCTATTCCATATATTTGTCCTCTTTCGTGATATGTATAGATAATTAAACAATCAGGTATCTACAGGCTTTTTATGGGCCCTCACATATTTACATAAGGAAAGAGCTTTTGCTTTCGGGATCCTACTCTAGAGTAGGCAACTATTCAGGTTACTGTTGTTATGGACAAAGACGACGCATACAGTTATTATTTCAAGATGCCAAAACGTTCACAAGCGACGACAAACACATTACTAAGGTTAAAAAAAGAAGTCCAATCACTACAAAAAAAAATTGGAGTTAGCAGCTACGAACGTCGTTGCTAATCTGTCGCTAAAATGCTCGTTGCTAGCAGAATCTTTTGATAATCGATCGCTAAATGAGATTAGCAACGAATTTTTCTGTTTAGCTACATATTTTGTCCGTCGGTAAACCCGAATTTTTTTAGCAGTGATAGAAGTCAGAAATTTTAGATGGGGGCATGTGCAATAAAGATCCTTTTTTTTGGCGGCTGCTAGTTAAGTTCTGTCCCCAATGGCTAGTAAGCTAAATTTATCTTCAAAATGAAAAACACATTCAACTACTTCTAAAACGGGAGATTGGTCCCAAAAAAGACTATATGGGAAACATATATTTCTCCTCATATACATATACACAAACTCAATAATCCACCAAATTGATAGGATTGTTTTATACGTTAAGGTTTGCTTTCCACTCCGGGAAACAAAGGTAATAATATTAACAAATACTACTAACAATATCTAGCTATAACAAGCTAGAATATTGATATCTTATCATTTTGCTCAGTGATGCTCTGGAACTTCCTCACCTGCCACTATCATCATCAATTCCATTATTATGATCTCCTGAATTAATACGACTATTCCACGCAGAAGAATATCTAGGACCAAACATTCCATATGTTTGACCAATTGGTGTACCTGTTCCTCCTCCTGATTCATAATTGGCGTATCGCATTAAGTCAGCATTTGTGGCATCGAGTTCTTTTTGGAGGCGAATAACTTGCTTTTGAAGAACTGAAATTGCTCCAACACAGCCATAGACAGGATCTTTTAAGCGCGCCTCGGCTTCATAAGCGAGAGAATTGACTGCATCTTCTCTCTGATGTGGTTGGATTTCATTCAGAAGCTTACTTACGTTGCTGGCACCAAATACTTTGTGTACGGTTGTGAACTTTATTGGCTCCTCTGGAGGAAAATAAGGAGCAAAAATGCAACTTGGCAAGCATTTTCTTCTCAAGAATTTGCAGGCAGCGCATGGAGGGTTTGAGTAGCTGCTGGAAGAAGACATCTTGTCTACAAAGAACACTTATCTGCTGCGTAATAAATTGAATTTGTTGTTAATTCATGCAAAGTTCAAGTTATATATATATAGACAAAATATAATACCTTTACTCTATCAATGAAATTTTATGACCAACGGTTACACTGTAAAATCAATTTAATCGTTACAACATCACTACTTTATTTCCTACATTACCATATCACACTTAATATGAAAAGTACTTATGAGTTGTTGTAGGCCAATTTACCATGATTGTGTTAAAACATATATCTTCAAAACTTAAATTCTTACTTCCTCCGTTCCAATTTATGTTACCGTTAAACGGCATGAAGTTGAAGGGAGGTTTTTTTTTTTAAATTTGTGGTCTAAAATAAGTCGTAAATATAATTATAACAAGTACTTATCTAGTAAAATGAGAAGCTTAAAGTTAAATCCAAATATTAAAAGAAGTCATTCTTTAGGGAAAAAATTAAAATAAAATATCATCGCATAAATTAGGACGAAGGGTTTTATATTTCAGGTCACAATATCAGAAATAATAGTAGGTCTACTTATTATAACCTAATATTGTAAGATATTTTTACACCGCCAATCAACATAACACAAATTCATTGGTATGTATGTGCGGTGGCCTCTTAAAGATTAAAGCAAATAAAAAAAACCTTTTTTTTGCCCGACATATTAAAGGGAGATATTTCAGACCTTAACATTGTTGACAAATAAATACTCATGTAGGCAAGTTTTAGTTTAAATGTTGAATATGTGATTAAATGTTTAAGCAGAATCTCTATGATTCTCAATTCGCATGATCAAATGAATTCTTAAGAACATGTCATTGTAAACGAGATTCAATGATCTAAGAATTATAAGATCACGGACCTTGGCTATGTATTGTATATGATTATAGGCACACTAAACCTAGTGAATCCCACAAATTGATTTGAGGAAAATAGTATGTACGCAGACCTTACCCCTACTCTGGGAAAGTAAAGAGGTTGTTTCCGATAGGCCGTCAGCTCAAGAGTAATAGTGTTACAAAATGAAATTAAGTTATTACTTTGCCAATGGAAAAAATGACACAACTAAAATATTTCTGTAATTGTTCTAACATCAATTTTCCTCTACAGAGAATCTTTTTGAAACTGTAATGAGAAACACCTAAATTGTTATTCTTATGTTATTTAATTTCTTCATCTTGCAGGCCTTGAGACTAAATTTAAAGTTTGCATATATATATATATATATATATATATATATATATATATATATATATGGCGCTCCAAATTTTAATCAACAACATATTTATAGTTCTGAATTTCCTTCTGCTACTTAATCAAATTCAGCCTTCTTCATATTGTTGCATCTACTACTTTATATTAAATTAAGTTCCTTGAAAAATAATTTTGGAAATATTAATAAAGATCAAGGGAGATGGGATCAAACTAAAATCAAGCTCAAAGGCTGACAGAAAAATGTGTAAATCTAATTTGGCATCATGCTTAGTAATTAACTTACAATTAAAGCCAAAGGGAAGGGTAATATGTGTATTGCCATAATTTATGAAATATAGTGAACCCAAAAATGTCAATTCATCAGTAACGAAACAGTGAGACATGTAAACTTACTACGAAGATTTTATCCGACATTCCACCTGCAAAGTTCCGCAAAACAAGACTTTATAGATCAAACTACAAAATCTAAAGTCAGACTAGTGTTTCATTTGATTGTCTTTCTAAAGATGCCAATACGCATATTTTGGAAAACGTCTAAAGAAATTGCCAAAGGTTATATATTATAGATCTACATCTTAGAGTACTTTTAGGTTGATCCAGAAATTGAAAGGAAAAAAAATACCTCTTATTCTTGGTAGCGTCAAATCTTTCAACCTTTGTCGTTTGCTTCTCCTAAGATTAAGGAGATCGCACTCTATATAGGAAAGGATTATAAAAAAGGTATTGAGTTTTGTACATGTTTTCGAAAAGGAAGAAAACCCTAGCAGGCAATAAACACTATGAATAAAAAGCTGAGGGAGATAATGAGAGAGAAACAAAGACAAGGCAATAAGCATTAAGTGAATGGAGATTGAACGGAAAGCAAAAAAGCAGAAAAGGACTTAACCACAATAAATAGGAGATGCAATAATTTAAACAATGGTGACTTGATTGTGTTTGTGGCCAAAGGTTTTAATTTGTCCGGCAATTTTTACATACTTTTGGTGTTTCAATAAATTGATGTCCCTTTCATAAGAAAAAGAAGAAAAACAAAATAAGAATGGATGGAACAATTTTTCACTCCAATTAATGGCCTGGTTTAGTATCTAGGCTCTGCTTTCAGTTTACACTTTAGATTTTAATATGTGAAGAAAAATAAAGGTGCTTGGGTTTGTGTATTCATAATTAAACACACACATCCACATATAGTGCTAGAAAACCATATCATCGGGTTATTAAATTGATCTATAATAGCAAACAACTTTTCATAGCAAATCTGATATGGAGACGTGAAATATAGAGTAATAACCTGTTATGGCTGAGTAAATTAAACAGTGTAAAACGATTTTGTTGGGAAACTAGAAAGAAAAAGAATATTTAAAAGAGAAAAGCAATAAATTACACAAGAAAAGACAATGCAAGATTTAAGAGGTTCGATAATTTTTGCCTACTCCACGGCCACACAAAGAATAGTTCTTTATTAACTGAAGAGAGAAAGAAGAAGTTTTGGATGATTTACAAATGAAAGTGTAGACCCCTATTTATAGGCATTTTGAGTGCCCTGTCGAGGTAAGCGCTTACATCATAAGAATGCTGATGTAAGCGCTTACATCATAGGAATGCTGAGGTAAGCGCTTACATTATATTTCATCTCTTTTTTATTTTTCTTTCCTTTGTCTATTTTCATATACAACAATAGGTTTGTTCCTATCAATCTCCCCCTCAAACCTATGTTACATCAAGAAAGAAACAAAAAAAAAAAGATTTGCTATTCTCTGGTGGCGCCTTCACGCTATCAGTCGTGAAGGCTAACTGAGACAGTGCATAGCCTCAGTTTGTCAACACCGACAACTTTGGTCAACATGTCTGGCGGGTTCTTTGATCCTTGTATCTTCTACACGGAAAGAGTTCCTTCATTTATCAACTCTCGGATATGATGATACCTAAACTGGATATGCTTCGATCTTGCATGAAACATTGGATTCTTGGCAAGATGAATTGCACTCTGGCTATCGCTTAAAAGCTCATAATTGTCCTGCTCTTTACTTAGCTCTTTAAGAAAATTCTTGAGCCAAATCATCTCTTTTCCAGCTTTTGAGATTGCCATGTACTCTGCTTCAGTGGTAGATAGAGCAACACTTTTTTGAAGTCTGGACATCCAACTAATAGTAGTACCATCTAAAGTGAACACTTAGCCATTGGTACTTTTTTGACTATCCAGATCGCCACCTAAATTTGCATCAGCAAAACCTTATAAGATAATATTGCTCCTTTTAAAACAAAGTGACATACCTGAGGTGCCTTTGAGATATCGCAATATCCATTTTACACCTTCGCAATGCTCCTTTCCTGGATCTGACATGTATCTACTGACAACTCCAACTGCATGGGCTATGTTAGGTCTAGTGCAAACCATAGCATACATCAAACTTCCTACTGCTGAAGCATACAAAACTTTGGACATGTACTTCCTTTCTTCATCTGTCTTAGGTGATTGGTCCTTTGATAGATTAAGATGACTTCCAAGTGGAGTACTTTTGGTCTTTGCATCATGAAGATTGATCCTGCTTAGTACCTTCTGTATGTACTTTTCTTGAGACAACTTTAAGGTTCCTTCTGACCTGTTTCTGCTAATCCTCATCCCAAGCATTTGCTTAGCTGGTCCTAAGTCTTTCATTTCAAACTCCTCCGCTAGTTGTTGCTTAACCAAGTTGACCTCATTTATGCTAGATACTGCAATTAGCATATCATCAACGTACAACAGTAAAATGATATAGGATTCATCAAAATTTTTGATATAACAGCAATGGTCTATCTCACATCGTGTGAAACTATTTTTATGCATGAATCCATCAAATTTCTTATACCAATATCGGGGAGCTTGTTTCAAACCATTCAAACTCTTCTTCAACTTACACACAAGGCTTTCTTTACCAGAAAATTGAAAACCTTCAGGTTGCTTCATGTAGATGTTTTCTTCAAGGTCACCATGCAAGAAAGCAGTTTTAATATCTAGCTGCTCCAAATGCAAATTTTCTGCATCTACGATACTTAGCACCAACCTGATAGTAGTTAATTTGACTACAGGACAGAAGATCTCGGTGTAGTCAATTCCTTCCTTCTGCTGAAAGCCTTTTACTACTAATCGTGCTTTGTATCTCTTCTTACCATCATGCTCTTCCTTGACTCTGTATACCCACTTGTTCTGCAATGCCTTCTTTCCTTTTGGTAATTCCGTAAGTATCCATGTTTTATTCTTTTGAAGAGAATTCATCTCTTCTTTCATGGCTAGCTTCCACTTATCAGAGTCTATCACCTGCATTGCTTCAACAAAATGCTCTGGTTCTCCAGCATCAGTTAGAAGTAAGTAGTGAAGAGAGAGAGTTAACCTATCTGGAGGATTCATGACTCTTTTAGATCTCCTCAATATAGGTTCATGAGTAACAGAATCCGAATTTGATTCAGGTCCTGGTTCCAGATTTGGTTCTGCATTTGATTCTATCTCTGGTTCCAATCCAGGTTCGGCTTCTAGTTCTTCTTCAAATTCGGCTTCTGGTTCTTCATCTTCAATATCAGAATCAGTTGTAATCCCTCTAGCCACTTCATTTTCTGAGATTTCTTCTAACTCAATTGTTTCAAACATTGTCTGTTTGCTGGTGTTGGTTGGTGTGAGCACGTGATTTTTGCCCTACAAGGAAATTACTCCCAAAATTCAAAATAAAATAGTCCTTTTGTTGTTTGCAATTTTTATGGATTTTGTTCCTATTTTTGTTTATTTGTTTGTATTTATGTGTGCATGTTGATTTGTTTAAATTAGTTAAAAACACAAAAATATTGCACTTAGTACCCAATTTTACAACTAGGAATTAATTGGTATTTTGTTGATTCGGGATTTTAGCCTTAATTAATTAAGAGGTGAAAGAAGAAGAGAAATGGAAATCGAAATCGGACCAGCCCACCCTAATCCAGGCCCAAATCGCCCTAATCTCAGGCCTAATCACCCGGTCCAAAGACCCTTCAATTAAAACGACGTAGTATAACGGTGAAACTACGTTGTTTCGAGGGAAATCCATCTCAGCCGTTCAATCTACGCAAATCCGACGGCCCTCGTCCCATCTCCCCGACCCATCTCACCTGACCCATGACCCGTCCTCCATGCCCGGACCGCCCCGTCGTCTCCTTTTAATCTGAGCCGTCGGATCCCTTCATCCAACGGCCCAGATTAATTAATTAATCCCTAACATATCAAAGACCCCCCAAACCCCTTTCAACCTGTCTCATTCCTAAAAACCCCTCCCCAATCGTCTTTGAGAGACGAACCAAACAATCCCAAAAAACCCTAAGCGCCGCCCCCGTTCCCCTCGCCTGAAAACCCGGCGGCGACAACGCCGGTGACCGCCGAACTAACACCACAGAACCCCCATCACACCCCGAACCCAAATCCACAAGTCCCTAACCTCGAATCATCCCTGAACTTCTCGAATCTTCAATCGAAGGTTCGAGTCAAAACCTAACCAATGCCAAACCGTCCCAAATTGATACCTAACACTCCCCTTACCTCCCTCGTGACCAAACCGGCACCGGTTTGGTTCGAATCTAACCAAAAAAACCCCAAATCCTAAAACGCCAGTATGAACCCTAGAAATCTGAAAGTTGGACTTCTAGCTAAATGCAATAGAGGATTGAGGTCTAATAGACCTTAATCTAGGTGTTCTCAACTGAGAACACCCCGATTAAGGTCCGTTTGGCCTCAAAGTTTCAAGCCCGGATTGGTCCAAGCCCATTTTGTTT
>MU706408.1:9322-24950 GCA_026770625.1 Nicotiana glauca
CGTGGACCATTGATCTAAATGATCAACGGTCGAGATTAAGGGGTGCGTGGGTCGGGTTTATTTAATTGGGTCTGGGTCGGGTAATTTTGAAATTGGGTAGTGTAATTGGGGGTTAGATTGAGGCTGGAATTGGGCTAAAATTGAAATTAAAAAGGGCTACAATTTAAATAGCTAATTTTCCCCAATTTTAATTTTTATAAAATAGTAAATGATGTTCAAAAATCAAATTAAAATTACTGAGTTAATAAGCAATGCATAAGTACTAATTTAAAAATATTAGGAATGATTTTTTGATTACAAATGCTATTAAATCGAGAAATAGGCTAAAATTACAATTTCATGCAGTTTTAATTTAAAAATACCAAACGGACTTGTAAAATCATGTTAATTATATTTTTTGTATAAATGTGAGAATAAAATAAATTATTCACCAAAATGACAAGTTTTGGGAATAATTATTGGATTTTATAGTGCAAAATAGGTCATAAATTGGTTTTAAAAATCCTTAAAAAATGTGGAAAAATACCAAAATCTTTGTGGATGTTTATATATGCATATACATGCTAATTTGAAAGTATTTTGAGTATAAAAATACATAGGGAAAAATTGGGTGTCAACAACGGGTAAACAGTAAAAATTTAAAATAAGCAGAAGAAAACAACAAAGTATCTGAACATGTTTCTATTACAACAGTTTAAGCCTCAATCACCCATAACTGGTGTCATAGTGTCACAGACGATCTAAGAGTGCTAAATACGAAGTCTGAAAATAAAAGACACATTGTCTCAGAATCAAAGAGATAAAACAGGAAATAAAGGATAGAGGAGACGTCAGGGCCTGCAGACACCTGCAGGTCTACCTTAGATCTCCGCGTGGACTGAAGGTAACCTCCAAAGTACGGTCCAAGAGCTGCTCCGGGATCTGCACATAGTGCAGAGTGTAGTATCAGCGCAACCAACCCCATGTGCTGGTAAGTTCCTAGCCTAACCTCGGCGAAGTAGTGACGAGGCTAGGACCAGACTACCAAATAACGTGTGCAACCTTACTATATACAGCGAAAAAGAGGGACAACAATAAATGGTCAAATATGGGAGGGGTAGCGTTGTTGATACCGAATTTTTTTATTATATTTTTATATATGTAAAATATCTTTCAAAATAGTATGTATATGCCTATATAAGCATTTTCCAAGGCTACATTATTTTTCTTAATTTTTTTAAAGATTTTTAAATCAATTTACTGCCCTATTTTATCAAGAAAAACCCAATAATTATCCCCAAATTATCATTTTTGGTGATTCATTTATTGGAGTCTTATGTTTATATAAAAATATAGCTAAGGTATTTTTTACATATTTTTTTACAAAATTATTTGGTATTTTTAAGGATAGAATTACATAATTGTAATATTAGCCATTTTTAGGTTTAAAGTCGTTTCATATTTATAATATGAGATTTCACAATTTTAAATTGATAATTATATATTATAAATTATTTTAGCATTTTCAATTTGTTTCCAAAAATTAATTACTATTTTTTATAAAATAAATAAGGGAAAATGACTATTTAAATGTTAGCCTGTTTTATTTCAATTTTGGCCAGATTTGGCACCCCTAATCTAACCCAATTTCAATTTCAATTATCCAGCCCAATTCCAAAAATTAACTTACCCACAACCTATTCAAATAACCCGCCCGAATCCCTTTTGATCCCAGTCGTTGATCTCACATACCAACGACTCACCTCCTTCCTTCCTTTTTAATTGCCCAATAACCCCCCCCCCAAACCCTAATCACTTCTCTTCATCAGCTATNAGAAATCCTAGCCGCTATCTCCACTTCTGCCCTAAAAGCCACCGGAATCTATGGCTTCCAAGGTTATGGAAGTCTTATACTGACCTCCCATGACTCCTATATGACTGACTTTTGTGGATTCGGGGTCTGACCATGAAAAAGCTTGGTCCAGGCTTCGTTTGATTCGAGTTTTATAGCCATCTCCGGCCTCGCACCAGCATGCCATGGCAGTTCAAGCCTGACTTCGACCTCATCTGCTCAAATCAACGATTTTCCAAGCCTTTCTCACCACTTAAGTTTTTCTAAAACCCTAAACCTTCGAGGTTTCTCCGATTCTTTTATATCCGTGGTATATTTGTGTTCTCTCTAGGCTCTTAAGCACATCTCTCAAAGTTCTTTCAAAACTATGCCTTCAGAGCCTTCATTTTTTTTCAATTTAGGGTTTTGTCAAGTTGTCTTTTAAAATTTCTTTGATCTTTAGCATGTTGTACTGTATTTCTTATGTGTATTTTTTTGTGTTTCTTATGTGTATTTTAGGTGTCTCTTCTGTGTATTTCTTATATGTTTATACTGTACTTCTTATGTGTTTCTTCCACTGTATCTCTTATGCTTCTCCTTCACTAAATTTCTTATGGTATTTCTTCTACTGTATTTCTTCTATGTGCTCTTCTATTATGCTACTGTATCTCTTGTGTCATTACTTCTACTGTATTTTTATGAGATATCACCTATTGTATTTTATGTTGTTTTTTCTACTTTGATTCTTATACTGAAAGATGTATGTTAACGATTTTAATTTCTTTCTAAGATTTCGGAAGTTATTTCGTCAGTATATTTTTTTGCCTTGATTACTTGCCCTTTATCTCCACGCTCGATTAATGGTGAAAGCCCTAAAATTTGGGTTTTCATTCGATATTGAGACCATTGGCTACGTGATTTTCTTGTGCTTCATCTCTGAACTCGCTTGATTTTCTGGACTTATTTGAGTTCCTAGAGTTGTTTCATCTACTGCTTCATTAAGTCTCAAAACCATTGCTTCAATTTTTTTCTTCATATGATTCTGCCTTTTGCTAAACTCTACTCGACTCTTTTTTCGCATGATGTTTGATGCTCTCTTCTCTATTGCTGAATTACCATACTCCTATGGTCTACTGCTTACTGATTTTTGCAAATGGCATGACACTTTCACTTTGTCCTAAATTCAGCCTCACATGCCTGTTACTTTTGTACTCTTTATATGTGCTGAACTTCCCCTCTAAGTGGCTTTCGATTGTGATTGATTTCAGACTTTCTTTTTATATGGTTGATTGATTTCTTTCCATGTTTGTCGACTTCCCTGTTACTCGATTTGAATCAAAGGTTTTCCTTAGTTTTTCTGACTTGGTTCATTCATGGACCAGTAAAACTATAGTCCTTGATTTACTGGTTACTAATTGATTTTCTTACCTTATTTATACAACCGTGTATTTCAAAATTTTGTCCTTAATTAACTTTTTTTATGTATTTACCCCTAATTACATGCTTTGTGCAAGATGTTTATTTGATTTCTTCCCTTAAATAGTTTTTCTGTTTGAATCTGAGTTCCTTAATTAAAGGAAGTCTTGTGTGATTGATTCTTGATTGATATTCAGTTCCTTAACTATTTTCATACCTTAATTCTGCCTGATTTTCACACTACAAATGCACCACTCTTTCGTTAACAAAAAAAAAGCACACACATCCACAATCCGTCTAACCTCATACTCACACAATAGTATTCTCTCTTCTTGTCTGCATTGTGGCCTGTTTACAAGACCTACTGCTTTTCTTTATTTATTTCTTTGAAACTGGTATGTCCTAATTTAATCTTCAACATCACAACAATGTGTTTATTTACAGCTTGTGTATCTATGTCTACTTACTATCCCTGTAGAGTTCAATATTTAAATTAGCATGCTGATTTCTTTCTGCCTGTTTCTGCTATGAATCCCTATTCCTTACCCCCTTATGTGTTTGAGCTATGGTTTAAGACATGGCAATATGTAAGTTATTGTCCATGAATTAAACTTGGTCCTTTGGGATCCCAGCCTCCAAACAGTGTGTTCTAACAGGCTTATGGGTATGCTAGCACTCCCTATTGTTGCGTATGCCCACAACCTGCTCTTGCCTCATTCAATTTCCCTATTTCCCCTGTACCCCTATGTGTATTTATTTGTATCTATTTACCTTTCCCTTTCCCCTCTTTCAGAACTTTATTTCTGCACTTGCACTCTCTCTTAGTCTCTAAGTTTTGCCCGCTTCTTGTGAGCCTTGCCTTGGGACCTGGAGTTCCCTCTAAACTTGGACACTTGAGGGCAGACCCTTTCACACTGCACTTGTCTTAATCTGATAATGCATTTGGGTGTGAGCATTGCCCGGAGTCCTTTTCAAGGCTCTTAGGGAACTTTGACGCATCCAAATGGAAGAAAGGCTTTGGAACATGATCTCTTGGAGTTGGTTTACTTCATATTTCATACAGGAAGTATGAATCAGGCTCTCCTTGGTTGTACTTTTAATTTTTTATTTTTTTACTGTGTTTTGGGCTGTAATAATTTGTAATGAACTCTTGGGGATGGCTAATGAAAAAGGGAGGGATAACTATGTATGCAAAGGATAGATATCCTGTCTATAGGTGTTATTTCTGAATTTCTGCACTCTCACATAAATATCCTGCTTATAGGTATTTCTGAAGTTTCACATTCTCACATAGATATCCTGCCTAAGATATTTCTGCATTTTTCACATAGATATCATGCCTATAGATATTCCTGAATTCTGCATTTCTCACATAGATACCATGTTTGTAGGAATTCTGCATCCTCACATATAGATACCATGACTATAATTACTTAGAAATCTAAATTTTGCATATGCATATAGAGAATATGCCTATAGGTCTTTCTGAATTTTGTATATCCATTCCTCATTAGGCAATCATATTTTTAGGTCTTAATCAGTCAACTGCAATTAGATATCATGTTCATAGGCTTTAAGTAAAACTCAATATCTGGATATCATGTCCATAAGGTTTCCGTATTTCACCATGTCTATAAAAAGGTTTAAAATCAACAACGCATAAAAAGCATGTTTATAGGAGCTATTAATCAAGTCTGAATCGCTTCACTCACTTGTAAGTCTAAAACCAGTAATAACAATGTGCTATCATTTGGAGAACTTATAACCCTTTTGCTAAAACTTGCCTTTCTTTAATAATCTGACAACCTTTATTAACTAGTATGCATTCAGTTTATGGTTTTCTAAAATCAGTAAATATCATGTCTATAGGATCCTTGTCCAACACTTAGGCAAGCCTTAGGATAAAAATTGTAAACCGAATCATGTTTTTATTAGCTACAACCAGCAGGCAGGCTTCATTCGGGCTTCTTGTCTGAATTATGTAATAAATCAGTCTGCCTCAACCTTTAAGTTTTAATCAGACCCTAAACAGTATGTGTAAGTCGTGCTAAATTACGTGCTTCTCTGTCGAAGGAGGTATATTTGAGCCTTTTACTTGTTATGTGCTTCCCCCCAACTTGTTATACGTGTTTTTTTGTATGTCGCCTTAGAGTTTTGCCTTTGAGACTATACACAAGCCTAATATCCCTTCCCTTTAGGATTATTAGTCCCAAATGCCTCCAGGGATGATAGGATTGGGGCGGGTAATAGTATGCAATAGGCAAATGAGACCATTCCGCGCTTTAATACCTTAACGAGGTGGGAAAGGGTATATATAGATATGATGACCACGTGATAACATCACGTGTATCCCCTCTCTAAGGAGTGAATACCGGATGTTGTGTGGGGATGATCCATATTATTTATAAACCTTGGACCCCCTTCCCTTTGTTTCTTTGTTTCTTTGCTTCTTCTCAAAATTTCAAACTATTTCTTTAAGAAAAAAATCAGCTCTCTTTTGGTTCTTTCTAACTTTGCTTATTTGTAACCATTATGTAAAAATCCTCTCTTACTTGAAGTTTTATTTGTCCACGTATTATTTTCACTTAAGTCACAACAATAGTTTGGCCGAAAACCACACTAGTGGATTCTGAGGGGTGCCTGACACCTTTCACTTGGAATAATTTCAAGCCCTTACCCAATCTCTGGTTACTTAAATCAAACCCTTCTTAGTGTCCTAATGCTCTTAAATCATTAGGTGGGGACTCTTCAATTCAAACCCATTTCCAAAAAGGGAACGAATTGCCCTCTAAAATGTCATAAACCCGATTTCGCGAGAAAAAAGGGGGCGTGACAAGCATGATGCGGGGAATATATCAATTCCGAATTGAAAGACAACAAGTAAACGAAGGAAAGAATATAACTCGGATACAAACAAGGAATCAAAAATCAATAAATGCACAGCATCATCCTTCGTGCTTTTACTCCCGTCCTAATCATATTATCAATATAATCGGCACGGAATGGTACGTCGTGCGACACGACATCACCCTTCGTGCATTACACTCTTTCCTCACAATCATACACGGCATCACCCTTAGTGATTTACACTATTTCCTCACAAAAACAATGCACGACATCACCCTTTGTGCTTTAACTCTTTTTCTCGCCCAAAAATTAATCACAAACAATAGAGCAAGGAAATAAATGAAATTACAATAAGAATCCCGGCAAGGGAACAATATTTCAACAACGAGTCCCGGCATGGGACAACATCAAAACAACAACAATATCCCGGCAAGGGAATCAATATATGATTCTTTTCTCTTTTTCACCTTTGTTTCACAATTTACTTCACAACTCGAGCCAATGCTCCATAAAGGTTTCAATTACCGCTCATACTTTCACAATTCGTCATACAACTTGAGCCAATGCTCCTCAATGATCAAACATCACAATTACTTCCACGAACTTTGCCCAACAAATAAAATCATCACCAAGATATGAATAATAGGACATAGTTATAAAAATATCACATTAAGAGAATCACGGGCATGCTAGATACCAACGTATAGATACTCGTCACCATGCCTATACGTCACTCAATAATTACCACATAGCAAATAAGGCTCAACTCCTAATCCCTCAAGTTAAGGTTAGACCAAATACTTACCTCGATGCTACGAACACAATTCACGTCCCAATTATTACTTTACCCTTGATTCCACCACCAATTAGCTCGTATCTAGTCACAAGTTACTTAATTGCATCAAAAAAATACTAAACGAATCAATTCTAATGCATAAAAATGATTTTTCTAAAATTTTACCCAAAAAATCAAAAATCGCCCCCGAGCCCACATGGTCAAAACCCTAGGTTCGAACCAAAACACGATTACTCATTCCCCCACGAACTCAAATATATAATTTGTTTTGAAATTAGATCTCAAATCGAGGTCCAAATTCCCGATTTTTGAAAAACAAAACTAGGTTCTACCCAAAACTCCCAATTTCCCCATGAAAATCATTGATTTGGAGTTGAAATCATGTTAAAAGATGTTAATGATTGAAGAAAACAAGTTAAAATTGACTTACAATCGATTTGGAAGAAGTTTTGTTCTTTAAAAATCGCCCTAGGGAGTTTGTCTTATGAAAGGATGTGAAAAATGGTTGATTTTCGGTTAAGTATAAAAGTTGCAGGATACAATTATCGGAAATGCAAACAGGGGTTTGCAATTGCGAACCCCGACCTCTGCTATGTTGGGAATTGTAAAAAAGGGCCCGTATTTGCGAGCTAGGAAATGCGAAGATAGGGTCGCATTTGCGACAACTGGCTATGAAAGGTGGGGATCGCATTTGCGATAGAACCCTCGCAATTGCGAGGATAGGCTGGGCTGGCCTCTTGCATTTGCGACAGGCCTCTCGCATTTGCGATCTCGCATTTGCGAGACAGGCTTCGCTAATGCGAAGCCTGTAGGCCTGCAATGCAACAACTGAAAACCTGCAAATTTTCTAAGTCCAAAATACACCCCGTGGCCTATCCAAAACTCACCCGATCCCTCGGGGCTCCAAACCAAACATGCACACCAACCTAAAAATATCATACGGACTCGCTTGTGCATTCAAATCACAAAATAATATCAACAACTATGAATTTAGTATCAAAATCATGAAATTTCCTTAAGAAATTCAATTTCCAATTTTCCCAAAAAACGATCTGATTCACGTCGTTTCAAGTCCGTTTCTTACCAAACTTCACAGACTTATCTTAATTCACATATAAGACCTGTACCGGGCGTCGGAACCAAAATACGGACCCGATACTATCAATTTTTAAATCACAATTTATTTCAAAATCTCATAATTAATTTCAAAAAAATAATTTTCTTTAAAAATTCATTTCTCGGGCTTGGGACCTCGAAATTCGATTTCGGGCATACGCCCAAGTCCTATATTTTTCTACGGACCCTCCAGGACCGTCAAATTACGGGTCCAGGTCCGTTTACCAAAAATATTGATCAAAGTCAACTTAATTCATTTTAAAGCCAAATTTTTTATCATTTTTCACAGATTTTTACATATAGACTTTCCGGCTACGTGCCCGGACTGAGCACGCAAATTGAAGTGATGCTGAAAGAGGTTTTTAAGACCTCGAAATACATAATTTACTTTAAAAATAAGTGATGACCTTTTGGGTCATCATACACACACACTCATATATATATATATATAGAGAGAGAGAGAGAAAGAGAGAGAGTTAAATGAACAACTATTTGGGATAATTCTTCATTTTGGGGAACCTAAATCACCAAAACAATCCCTCAAAATTAATTATGGAAGGGACCAGGGATCCAATAACAGGAGTTCCTAATACCAACAATACTCTAATTGGTAGCTCCTTTACGAATATTACTCCCTTTGGTTAACAATAAATGATCAGTTTATTTTTTAATTTTGATCCAAAATAAGTGTCCAGTTATACAATCAAGAATTTGTTTTTATTCTTTTACCTTTATTTGCATATCCCTAAAATGTTTTCTCACTCCTCACTATAATTATGTGACCAATATTTAATAAAGGTAGTTTAGTCATACTTGGTATTTTTGTATAAGATTTAACATTTTCTTAATGGGCGTGCTAAATGGAAACTGGTCACTTATTGTGAATCGGAGGAAGTAATATAGGATTCTCTGATACAGGCAGGAATATAGCATGCCGAGGGAGTGGTAGGTGAAGCGGTACAAAAAGAGGTGTACCCAAACTAGTTTCCGAGGTTCCTAACACAAATGATATACAGGAAAAAGAAGAGGGCTGGACCCAAGTTAAAGGGAAGTCCGCCAGCAAAGGGAGTCTGGTATCCAACAGTAGGGTTCCAATGAAGAATACAACATAATGGATTTAGTCCATTGGGAATTCAAGAAAATATACATACTGCACAGGTAATGACAAGCATTCAAGAATAAAGCTAATGTAATAGCAATATAAGTGATGGTATTGGTACTTCCCTCTTCATACCAATATGAGAATAATTACCTAGAACGTACGAGATTTGTGTTACACCTCATGTTTTAGTACGTGAGAGTATGCCATAAGTAAATTGATGAAAGCTCGAAAATGAGATGTTACATCCCGCATTTTTATATGTTAAAGTTTCGTCGTAAGTTAACCGACGTAAGCTTGGGAATGAGATTATTTTTGAGATTATAAACATTATGTTATTTCAAACTAGAGATAAGTAAATTCGTGAAGGTTAGAGGGTAAGCAAATTAAAGAAAATGAGTTTTGTCAAAGTTTGACATTTTGAGATAAAATACGGTCCCAATTACAAAACCCCGTATTTATGAACTAGCGTCATACAAGGTATCACATGACCATGATAACAAGATGTATAAAGTGTGTTAAAACTGAGTAGTATTATAAGTAATTTGAGATAATTCTTAATTATGTGGATGATTAGTTAATTATTAATTTGAGTGGAAAGTTATCAAATTAATTAGGAATTTGTGGATAAATATTTAAGTGAGATTTGTGGATAATTATTGTCACACCTCCTTTTTCTACACCCCAAAGGTAGTATAAGGGAGTTTTTTTAATTTAAATGACAAATAAAACAGGATTATTTTTATTAAATTCAGAGTTGCCACTTGGGATAATTTATGGTATCCCAAGTTACCGGTTTAAATCCCGAATCGAGGAAAAGATTGACTCTGTTATACAGTCTACGAACACAGAAATCCGGGTAAGAAATTCTGTTAACCCGGGAGAAGGTGTTAGGCATTCCCGAGTTCCGTGGGTCTAGCATGGTCGCTTTGATCATACTTGGCTTAATCAAATTGTTTAATTACTCATTTTAGAACCTATGTGCATTTGCCTTTTACCGCTTTTAATTTAACAAAATTATCTTGAAACGGGTCACGCGTACGTGTACCCATTTGTTTGTGTAAGCACGTGATTTTTGTCTTATACGAGATACTCCTACAAATTTCAAGAAATTAGATTTTTTCTAATTATTTACCATTTTATAGGATTTTGTAGAATTTTTATCTTGTGCACGTTTAAGTTATAAAAAATATCAAAAATATCAAGCATGACATTTAGGCCTTACTTTTACATTTTTAGGATTAATCGATAGTTACTTGTTTTATAAAAATTAAAAATCACAAGAAAATGCTTCATTTTTACACCTTTCCTTTTTATTGATTTTTCTCTTTTAATTTAGGATTAAGTAACTTTTATAATTTTTATAGTTAATATAATTTTATATATTTTTTTTAGGATTTTTAATTCTAGGATTTAAAAAAAAAAGATAAAAAGAAAATTGAAAATAACAAAAGAGAAGAATTGGAAGAACCTTCCCTCACATGAGACTTTCCCCCAAAAAATATTTTTCCCTCCAAAGACTTTTCCCCATATGAGACTTTCCCCCAAAAATATTCTCCCCCACCCCAAAATTTTCCCCATATGAGACCTTCCCCCAAAAATATTTTCCCCCCAAAAGATCTTCCCAAAAAAAAATATTTTTCCCCCAAAAGACCTTTCCCAAAAAATATTTTCCCCCAAAAACTTTCGCCCACACAAGACCTCCTCCACATTAAAAACAAATTACACATCAGATTTTTTTTGGGATCTCAAAAAAAGGGGGCGCAGCTTTCCCCATCTTGGATTCCCGGATCATCTTCCAAAATCGGATCGGAGCTCCCCCGGAGATTTAGAATCGGCGCATCTATCCCTTCCCTATTTTTTAATTCTCCCATTGACACACAAGAACCACCCTTGTTCCTCCACAAAATCCACCACTCCTACCCGTGCGATGCCAAACCAAGCAATTCATGCGAAGTAGGGTGAGGAGTTAAAAATATATAAGCTTAAAAAAAAAGGAATCCAATTCTAGATGCAATGTCTTTTGGTTGATTATTACTGGAAATGCAAGAAGTGGCCCTTAAAATGAAGAGTTAGACTAAACTAGAGCTCTAACACTTATACAAGTGTATCACTGCCGGTGACTCATTCTCTATACTAAAGGATCACTCAATTATAACACATTGTATTCAGCACTGGGGATTTGATTTGCCGAGCTGCTGTTTGATTTCCGGTCTTGGTTCAAATCTGCAGCAAAAGTGTTAAGTTGAATCTCTTCACTGTACATGGATTTGAGAGCTCTCATTTTAAATGAAAATGGCCGTTGATCGAGGTCCGTTTTGTCTCTTGCGATTTATATTTTTGGTCGATTTTTGTTTACGTTTGTTCATGAATCACTGTTTATGCGTTGCTTGAGGTATCTGTTGAAGAACTTTTTCATTCATCCTCATCTTGATTTTCCGTGAGTTTGGATTGTTTGCTAATTAGATGTAGAGTTCATAGTGTGCTTAATTAATTAATAGATTGGGTCATGAGATTTTTTTTTTGTTTGCAAATATATCTTGGGTCATGGTTTTGACGGTTTGGAGATTAGGTGGGCTTGGTGGACAAATGATTTTTTTTTTTTAAAATTTTGGTTTAATTGAGCATGTGATGCTCCAAAAATCTTGCTTCCTTGGTTTGTCATGAGTTTGCTCCAAACGACCGACCATGAGGGGTTGGTCTTGGCTTACCCTTTTGATTTTACTTGAGTTGGACTCCACCCATGGAGGATCCAATTAGGACTAATATAATTTTAAATTCTTAGGAATCGAAGCGTGTCATTTAGTAAATTTTTATGGCCCTCGCAAAGTTAACAATGCGTTAGTTGCTTTATGTGCGTCTTTTAATAATATAACCTTCCTAAACTCGAGTGTGCATTTCATGTGACACAAATCCAAATCCTAAAACGTTGAATAAAATGTGTTTCGGATTGCGGGTACATTTCATGTGACGCGATCCAAAGACATGTTTTAAACGACGTTCAATCTTCTTTAAAATTAATTAAAGCGGTAAATAATTTAAAATTACACTATAGGTTTGAACATGTATACAAAAATCAGATTTTAGCCATTTATAATAATTTAAGCGACCGTACTAGAACCACAAGATCCGGGGGTGCCTAACACCTTCCCTCTGGTCAACAGAATTCCTTATTCAGAATTTTCGGTTTGCAGACTCCAATTGGGAAGTCGAAATTTTCCTCGATTTGGGATTCAAGTTAAACCGGTGACTTGGGACACCAAAAGTCAAACCTATCCCAAGGGGCGACTCTAAATAAATAAATAATCCCATTTCGAATAATGTCACTTTAAATGGAAAAACTCCCTTATACATTATCCTTCGGGGTAGGCGTGTAAAAAGGAGGTGTGACAGCTCTGGCGATTCTGCTGGGGATACAAACCCAGAACTTCGGTTCAGGGTTTAAGAATTCGAGCTTAGAATAATTGTTATGTTTGGCTTTATCTGATTTTCCTACATGTTTCATACTAATGTGCTAAATGCTTTACCGCTTTGATATTATTTGAACTGTATATAAACTGTGACGAAACTCTTCTCTTCCCACCTCCAGGGATGTGCTTACTGGTTGAGACTCCCTATTCTGTTAGTGTCATACCCTATAATAAGAAAGAGGCCGGACAAGTTACTAAGCCGGATGACCTTTTGGTTCCCGGTACGTAGCCCCCTCCTCGACTCGAGTTGTCCGCTCGGGTACACAGTTTAGAACATATACCCAGGTTTTGAACCTAGAATAACTCGATCTCATGCCGGATCCCTAATAGGACGTTTGTTTGTATCATGTGCATTTGACTTAGGGGACTCAACAGAGAGGTTGGGTCCGTCTAGGACAGGTGACCTGAAATGAATTGACCATCCTGATGCATCTTACGTGCTACTTGTGCATTTATTTGCCCGGCTTTGCATATTGATTGGCTTGTCTAAATGAGCAAAAATTGAGAAAAAATAAGTAGTGTTCGTACTAAGTGAGGGTGACCATTTGAAAAGAAAAAAAAATAATGCCCAAATAGTACCAAAATACTGCCGGATTTTTGAAAAAATGGAAAAGAGAAAAAATATTTTTTTAAAAAACATAGAAAGAAAAATTGTTGTTCAAATTAGTTTTTGGCAAATCTTACCGAACTACGCTGGTTTGATTCTCACCAAATGTGAGATACGTAGGCAACCCCCATCGGGTCCAACCTCCCTTTTTGCAAAAATAGCCCAAAAAATATCAAAATTTTAATTTTTGTCATAAATAAGTCGGGTGATGTCATTCTTGTTAAAATAAGCCGAATGTCCCCAAAAGGGCGCCGGAAGGCTGTTTTTGCAAGAACAGCCACCCTAAGTCATTTTTAAACGGTTGGCAGACACAACATTAAAATCTCCCTACCGGAAGTGCTGAAGGGTCGTATCTGCAAAATCGGGTCTCTGTGGGCTTAATTAAAAATTTTAAAAAAAATAGCCACTTTTTTCTTTTAGGTCAAAATAAATCATTAAAATACTCCTTAGAAGTCTTTCTTTCGTAAATAAAAAAATATAAAAAATAAAAATTTTGAATTTTTTTTTTTTGCTCAAAATCCAAAATATTTTCGTAAAAGTCCCCCTTCCGAAAATTAAGAAGCAACTTTCAAAGTCCAAAAAAAATAAATATTTTCTTTCGTGTTAGAAAAAGAGAAAATAAATAAAAATTCAAACAAAAATATTTCTTTTACTTCTAAAATTTTCAAAGTTCCAATAAAAAGAAAAGAAATTTTTAGAAGTCTTTCTTTCAAAAAATAAGAAGAAAAATCAAAATCAAAAATATTTCCCTTAAAGCATTTCTTTCAAAATTTCAAGAAAAAAAAAGTTAGCTTATTTTATTTTGCAAGAACTACGCTTGGTCTGATTCATGCGGGACCATGATACGTAGACAATCTACATAAGATTAGACCATAATCCTAGGGAAAAAAAAAGAAAAAGAGAAATACGAGGAAGTAAATAAAAGGGAAAACCAGAAAAAGAAACACAAAGGGAGAAAATAAGGCATTGAGAGAAAAAAACCATGGCCAACGAAAAGAAAAAGCTGAAAATGGAAAAGAAGGAAAAGAAAATGAGAGAAAACAAAACAAAAAGAGAAAGAAAAGAGAAAAGGAATAAGAGAAAAAATCGGGATGACGCATGCAACCGAAGCAAACATATAGATATTCATTTAACTGTATAGGTGCATCACACTCCAATGTGGTTACTTATCTGTTACTTGTTTCACACTAACCGTTGTTGCTATCAATTTCCAGCTGAGTGTTTTAGAAACCGTGGTTGGTTTGTGGTAAGCTGGCCTCACACCGATATTTCACCAGATCAAAAGGAAGTACAGAGATGTCATCTGAAATGACCCTGCCTGCAATCCCCATACCCGAAGACAGCCTAATCTTTGGGGTCCCGGCCTCTGAATCCTTCACAGCTGAAGAAAATCGGATATTGCGCCTGCGATTGATGGAAATGTGGGATGCTTGGAACAACGGAAAGGAACCCCCAAGCACTATCCCCGGATTCCCGGAGTTATTCCCTAGATCTGGAGGTGTTACTACTGTCCCCATCAGCCGCCCAAATATTCCTCTGGGGCAACCTACTATGACTGCCAACTGCTTCGGAACACCCTCTGAGGCTCACCCCCAGGTGTTCCCGTCTGGAATTGCTCCCAACATTTTCACAGCTCCACCTTCCTCTGCAACAACCTAACCATCATTACTGAAACATTCTTTCAACCCTTCGGTCTTCACATTCTAGAATCCCGTCTTTCAGGCTGACCCTCCTCATTATCCTCAGTACACCTACTCTCAGCCACCATATGAGCTTCCACCGGGGCAGGACAAGACCCATAAAGCCCCAGAACAGGATGAAATGGCAAAGAAAATGAGGAGTCTCGACCAAAGCTTAAAAAATATGCAAGGTTAAGCGGGCAGAAGAGCGTCTCCTATACCGATCTATGCATGTTCCCGCATGTGCATTTGCCGCCAGGGTTCAAAATGCCAAAATTTGAAAAGTACGACGGGCACAGCGACCCCATTGCTCACCTGAAGAAGTGTTGCAATCAGTTACGGGGTGCCGGTGGCAAAGAAGAATTGTTGATGGCATATTTTGGGGAAAGCCTAATTGGCATTGCTTCAGAGTGATATATGGATCAAGATGTCTCACGTTGGCATATATGGGATGATCTGGCCAGGGACTTTGTTCGACAGTTTCAGTACAATATAGACATTGCGCCGGACAGGAATTCCTTAGCAAATTTGAAAAATAAGCCCTCAGAAAGTTTCAGGGAATATGCTATTAAGTGGCGTGAGCAAGCGTCGAGGGTGAAACCATCAATGGACGAAGTGGAAATGGTCACTGTATTTCTTCAGTCCCAGGAAGCGGACTATTTTCAGAATATGATGTCGGCCATGGGCAAGCCTTTTGCAGAGGCAATTAAAATCGGTGAAATGGTGGAGAATGGAATGAAAACAGGCAGAATTTTGAGCCAATCAGCTATTAGAGCAACCTCCCAAGC
>MU706408.1:26018-51499 GCA_026770625.1 Nicotiana glauca
GCCGGTCCCTCAGAACAGACAAAACCCGACATCGCCTGCCTACAGAGCTGGTGTCAGGTGTGCATACCATTCAGGGGCAGAAGGCCATCATACAAATGACTGTTGGACTCTGAAACAAGTGGTGGAGAACTTAATAGAGCAAGGGAAGATTGTGTTGAGGGATGAGGATGTCCCAAATGTGAACAATAATCTACTGCCCACTCACAACAACATGCCAGTAATCGGGATGATTTGTGAAGATAGGGAGTTTGATCCAGCCTTAAAAGCTATAACTGCTATTGCCGATGCAGAAAGAAAGCCCGAGGTGGCCCCGAAGCAAGGGAAAAGGGAAAAAAAGAGCAAAATCACCAAGACAGAACCAGAAAATAAAGCCGATTTGAAACAAGGAACACAAATATGCGTACCCAAGCAAGCCTATGTGGTGCGGGGGACAATCAAACCACCTCGGCTAAGTGAGCTAGTGGTTATTGGATGCGTACCACAGAAGCCTATGACCAACCCTGCTGCGGTACCATGGAATTATCATAAGATGGTGGTTACGTACAGGGGTAAAGAGATCTTGGGAGAGCGGCCAGAAAACCCCCCTGTTGAGAAATATTCAAATATAAAGGAGGTAAACAATGCCACCAGAAGGCGTCTCCTGCTTAAGAAGCCTTGAGTGCTGAGGAAGCAGAAGTGTTCTTTCAAAAATGAAAATGGCGGATTATGAGGTGGTACATTTGTATGAAACTTTTGTCAAGCCTAAGTACAGTAAAAAGGAAGATAATGAGGTTGCCATGGTTGAAGACATTGAGGAAATACGTGGGGCAATGAGGAAAATGCTCTACGAAACCCACATGGTCCAGCCGGGAGAGGGCTGGCATTGCTGAGGTGCTATACACGGGACCAAGCGCCAAGCTTCAAAACTGGAAGGCTACGCCATTCCCGATTAGGCGGGAGTCCCGTTGGACTTGTCCTGCAACTTTTTCCGCATCCCGAGTTATTCCAGGGTGTAACTCGGATGTTTCCTGTAGTTTCTTGTCTTTAAATTCCCGAATGTGAACCCTGTTATCTTTAAAAAAAATGAAATCAATATTTCATCGTTTATTTTCCTTTCTGATTTTGCTATTTTCCCCCTTCGTTTCTTCTTTTTAGTTCTAATAATGTAGCTTTAAATAACATGACATGCTTGCGGACTTCATGCCTAGATCCCAAAACGCTGTCAGATTTCGAAATCATGAATCAAGAGTCAAAATGCAAAGAAGGTAACCTTGAGGAAATAAAACAAAGAATTGGAACAATAGAAGGAAAATTGGTTCGCTGGTTGGAAAAGTCCATACATTACAACAAAAGAATATGTTGTACTCAGGGCACATCCAGGCAGTTGTACCAACAACGAATGGCCCGCGCTTACAACAAGAAGGTGTGTCCCAGGAATTTTTAAGTGGGACAACTCATGGAAGCAAAAGGAAAGTTTGCTCCTAATTGGAAGGGTTCATACATCATCCACAAAATATTGCCGAGAGGAGCATTGTATCGAAGGAAATGATCCTGAAACGGCGGTGAATGCGAATGTAGTAAAAAGGTACTATGTCTAGGCTCTCTGCGGTGTTGATTTTTGTGCAATTGAGATGATAAAGGCTTTCCTTCTCGCTATCCAAACACTATCAACCCTTCGTAAATCCTTTGAGCCGGTTACGCTTCTTTGATTACCCTCTTTGGAACCCGGAAGTACAAAAAGAAAAGAAAAGAAAAGAAAAGAAAAAGAAAAGGAAAAGAAAAGAAAAGAAAAAAGGAAAAAAAAAGAAAAGGAAAAGAAAAAGAAAAGAAAGAAAAAAAAACAAAACAAAAACAAAAGCAAAAACAAGAAAAAATGTTTTCCCTGAACTACGTTTGACTTGATTCCGAAAGGATACGTAGGCAGCCTCTTTCAATCACACCAAAAACAAAAATCCCAAGTTTCCCAAAAATTGAAACTGGGGCAGATGATATGATGGTTCGGTTATGAATCCGCCGAAACGGTTCCAAAGTTGTAGTTCCGCCCAAAATCCTTTTTACTCAAAGACCTTGTCCAAGTCCTTCCGATCAATTGACAAAAGCAGGGAAGTGAAAAACATCATTGTTGGAATCTGATACAATTCAAAGTGAGAGAAATAAAATGAGAGAGTCTTATCGGTGAAAACCTCTGGGCACCATAAGGCGACGGTGAGTAGAGAAAATGAAAATGAGAGAGCCCGCTTAGTGAAAACTCGCAAAGAGCACTATTGGGCGATGGTGAGAAGAGAAATAAGAGAGGTCGATTAGCGAAAACCCGTAAAGGGCGCTGTCGACCGAAAAGAAGACATCTCATCACTAAAAGAGTCCCGGCAAGGTTCCCTGGTTTTGAAATGCGGATCAATGGGTTTACGAGAAGCTGGGAAGTTGGTGTGGGTCGGGCATCCAGTCCAAAAAGCATGTCATGTTCATTTGAAGCCAGCATGCACTCCAGATAAGTCCTTCTTTTCCCCCAAAAGGGACGCTCCTCTTTAAACTTATATTTGTCTGCTGCATACCTTTCTTTGAATCCCTTTCGATTTAACTCTGATTTCGTAACTATTACAAAGAAAAGGTGGCAGGACCGGTTTCACAGGGCTTCGCCTTGTCAGAATCAAAGAAAATACCCAGCCTCAGCGAGTGCGTCAGGCCAATCTCGACTGACCATAGTGGTTGATGCTTTCGAAGCAAAGACATCGGAAAAGAAAGAAATCAAAGTCAAGGGCAGAATAAAGTGAAAAAGCCAGAGCCCACACGGGCGAGTCATAATGAAATCCTGGGAGTTGAACCTGGTCGGCTTGAAAAGAGATTCACCCTCAAGGCCACAAAACCAACCACCGTTTCAAACTAACAAATTGTTCTTTGTTGAAAACAGGTCCTATTCAGAGATGATACGCGCAAGCGCTGAAACAGCTTTCTAGCAGGAAAACGACCAAAAAGGAAATTTCCCCAATTTCTTTCATGCATTTTACTACAAAAGGAAAATATAAAAAGAAGAAAAAAAAAAGAAGAAGGAGAAAAGAAATGAAAATGAAAACCCCAAAAGAAAAATATATCATAGTAGCAGAGGAGCTTTTTTCTTTCCAAATCCCGGCCAAAAAATCGAGGATCTCCCGACCAAAAAATCGAGGAGCTTTTTCTTTCCAAATCCCGGCCAAAAAACCGAGGATCTCCCGGCCAAAAAATCAAGGAGCTTTTTCTTTCCAAATCCCGGCCAAAAAAACGAGGATCTCCCGGTCAAAAAATGGAGGAACTTTTTCTTTTCAAATCCCGGCCAAAAAACCGAGGATCTCCCGGCCAAAAACCGAGGAGTTTTTTCTTTCCAAATTCCGGCCAAAAAATTGAGGATCTCCCGGCCAAAAAACCGAGGAACTTTTTCTTTCCAAATCCCGGCCAAAAAATCGAGAATCTCGCGGCCAAAAAAAAAATGAGGAGCTTTTTCTTTCCAAATCCTGGCCAAAAAACCGAGGATCTCCCGGCCAAAAAACCGAGGAGTTTTTTCTTTTCAAATCCCGGCCAAAAAATAGAGGATCTCCCGACCAAAAAATCGAGGAACTTTTTCTTTCCAAATCCCGGCCAAAAAATCGAGAATCTCCCGGCCAAAAAAAACCGAGGAGCTTTTTCTTTCCAAATCTCGGCCAAAAAATCGAGGATCTCCTGGCCAAAAAAACGAGGAGCCTTTTTCTTTCCAAATCCCGGCCAATAAACCGAGGATCTCCCGGCCAAAAAACCGAGCAGCCTTTTTCTTTCCAAATCTCGTCCGAAAAATCGAAGATCTCCCGGCCAAAAAACCGAGGAGCTTTTTTTCCGAATCCCCGCCAAAAAACCGAGGAGCTTTTTCTTTCCAAATCCCGGCCAAAAAACCGAGGATCTCCCGGCCAAAAAATCGAGGAGCTTTTTCTTTCCAAATCCCGGCCAAAAAACCGAGGATCTCCCGGCCAAAAAATCGAGGAGCTTTTTCTTTTCAAATCTCGGCCTAAAAATCGAGGATCTCCCGGCCAAAAAACCGAGGAGCTTTTTCTTTCCAAATCCCGGCCAAAAAATCGAGAATCTCCTGGCCAAAAAATCGATGAGCCTTTTTCTTTCCAAATCCCGGCCAAAAACCGAGGATCTCCCTACACAATCCTGATTTGATTGCTTAGATATGTGTCACAACTAACTCACGAAATTTTCCTAGTGAAAACTGGGGCAGAAAATTTCGTTCGTTTGTTTGTTTTGGTATTTTAAGCAGGTTGACCTCAAGACATAGGGTGCGAGATGATCGATGGAATGAGTCTCAATTCAGAATAAAGAAAAGAAGAAAAGAACAAAAAGAAATGAACTCAAATGTGAAGCAAACAAGGGTGCGGATTGCTCAAAATCTGATTGAAGTCACAAGCTTCGATGATCCCGTTTTGACCCAATGCTGCAGAAAGAAATAACACCTGCGGCTTGAGAGCATCAAGATTCAGATCGGAGTCCACAGCAAGAACCAGCTAAGATTCAAGATCAAGGTTCAAGATATTTATAGATAGGAATCTTGTAACTCGTAGCTGATAGGCTTGTTAGGCTTTTTAGTTTTGATTTTGATGTAATAAATGGGACCGCGGATCGAAACCTCGCTCAACTCTCAACCTCGGCACTCCATCGTCTCATTCACATCTGAACTACACCTGACTTGATTCCTTTATAGCCAATGATATGTAGGCAACCTCTGAAGCAAGGTTCGGTCAGACTCTTTCAAAAATGCTTCTCATGGAATTTCAAAAGGGCAAAAATCCCTCATATTGCTCACTTTATCTTTGCCCGAAAACTCTTCATGTTTCCGAGCAAAGAGGGGCAGCTGTAAGCACGTGATTTTTGCCCTATACGAGATACTCCTACAAATTTCAAGAAAATAGATTTTTTCTAATTATTTACCATTTTATAGGATTTTGTAGAATTTTTATCTTGTGCACGTTTAAGTCATAAAAATACCAAAAATATCAAGCATGACATTTAGGCCTTACTTTTATATTTTTAGGATTAATCGATAGTTACTTGTTTTATAAAAATTAAAAATCCCAAGAAAATGCTTCATTTTTACACCTTTCCTTTTTATTGATTTTTCTCTTTTAATTTATGATTAAGTAACTTTTTTAATTTTTTTATAAAAGAAAATTGGAAATAACAAAAGAGAAGAATTGGAAGAAGCTACCCCTCATTTTTTACACACCTACCCCGAAGGATAAATGCATAAGGGAGCCTTTCCATTTAAAGTCACATTATTCGAAATGGGATTATTTATTTATTTTAGAGTCGCCACTTGGGATAGGATCGGCTTTTGGTGTCCCAAGTCACCGGTTTAAATTAAATCCCAAATCGAGGGAAATTTCGACTTCCAAATTGGAGTCTGCGAACTAAAAATTCTGAATAAGGAATTCTGTTGACCCGGGGGAAGGTATTAGGCACCCCCGGATCCCGCGGTTCTAGCACGGTCGCTTAAATTATTATAATTGGCTAAAATTTGAATTTAACACATGTTTTTAACTTATGTTCTTATTAACTTGAAAACCGCTTTTATTACTATTTTTTTAAGAGAATTGCAACGTCTTGAAAACGCGTCTCGAAACGCGTCACATAAATGCACCCGCAATTTTTGATACATTTCGACTTCGTTGAGATTTGGATTTGGGTCACATAAATGTGTACCCGGATTTTAGGAAGGTAATGTTATTAAAACCGCACCTAAATAGACTAGCGCGTTATTACTTTTAGGGAAGGCCGTGAAATTCGCTAAAACGGCCCATCCCGGATGCTAAGTATTTTAGTATAACCATTTATTGAGGGCCCCACAATTTTGCATTATATTTGGCGAGGCTCATCTCATATTTTATTTAAAAGTCCACCCTAAAGTAAACTATGATTTTTCTATATTATTTGTCTCAAATAAAAAAAAAGTCCTAATTAGTTAATATTGTAAATTTCAGGCCTCGAGTTCAAACCCGAGTTCAAACAACAAAAAAAAGGAATTTCAGTTCTGGGTCCAAAGAGCCCAAGCCACACTATGTGTGTACGTTGGCCTAAATTTCCAGTAGCCACAGACATCAAATCAAACAAGCTAAACTGAACCGCGCAGGGAACAACTGATCGAATTCTTGAGTTGGCAATCCAACAATTTGTTTAAACGCTTGCCCAATTGGTCCGGATATCAATTCCATTTGAAACTTATTTAACAATTTAAAACAAGAAAGACCATATTCACTTACTCAACTTGATAAAGCACTGACCATTTGAATTCCAAATTTAAATTCAGATTACTCTATCTAATTAGCTAATGATGAATCCTTAAACTCCAAATGTTGGATTGAATTCTAGATTAAACGGTTGGGTTACTCTATTCTACCACCATTCACAAACAAGTTAATTTATTCAAATTGGACCACTACTGATATTAACCACTAACATGCAATTATTTATTCCTACATTAAAATAGTGAGCCTAATGAAACAAAGGAGATGACGTTAATGCCTAGCATGCTGATACTAACTACTGCCACGCAGAACTATTTGGAATACTTATTTAAAATGAAATTGAAATTGAAACAGGCATCAAATGCTGACTTCTAAATCAATTACGAGTTCAAACATGTCCTGATTTTATATTCTTAACACAGAATTAAAATAAAACCAATACTAAATCATACTATGTCTACAATTAACAACCACCAATTAACAGCCCTAAGCAGTCCAATTTAAGTACAAATTTCACAGTCCAAATCAACAGAAATAATCCTAATTAGACAGTCCTAGTTTGATACAATCCAAACACAATAAAGCTAAGCAATTACAAATCATAAAGTGATGAATTCAATAAGGCCAAATCCTAAAGCTAAAGGCGTAAAAATGAACTAAACATAGTAGAAGATTCAGCTAGCATCAGAAGGCAATTGCGTTTCCATTTCATCAAGGAGATTACATCAAAACAAACTCGAGTGTGTACCTGGAATTCGAATAACAAAACAGAGAAGAAGGGGGTCAACAGCAACTCATAGACAATCAACCAGAAACAAATGCACAACCCAGGAAATAGAATCAAAACCCAAAAAAATAAAATTCGAAACCGGACAAAAATGAGATATCAACCACAAATCACTCGAATGTGCCCAAATGGACTCGGAATTGAACTTGAAATGCTTCTGAAGCTTCACTGGTGCAAAACTCAACCAAAACCCACTTAAATGGACTCAAATTCACTCGACATAGACATTTAAACTTTAGCAACCAAAGCTGGAACTAAGGATGTGAATCAGTACCCAAAGAAATTGAAATCAGCTTAGAATTTTAATGGAACAGTAAATTTTGTTTTTTTTTTTGGTTTTTGAAGCTGGAATTTCAAATCTAGATCTGAAAGCTAAGAGTGCTTTTTGGGGGAAATTTTATGGCTCAAAAACCTTGTTAATCAAGGCACTAGGGATGCCTTTTATAGGCAAGAAATGGGGCAGAATATTGTGGAAGGGTTTTCCTATTTTTCCCCCTTTTTATTTTCAGAAATTGGCTATTAGACCTTAATTTTATGACTTGTTACCCAAGTTACTGCATTAAAAATGCAGAAACTTACACTAAGGCCCCCTTCTAGAAGGCCGTAGGGTGTTCTTGCCTTGTTTTCTACCTTTGGAATGCCTATACTACCCTTACTTGAGTTCTACAATTACCAAGTCTTAATAAACCAGCCCTTTTTGTGTGCCTAAACTACCCTTGACTGCCTCTAAAATCACCAACCCAACCATCCCCTTACTTTAGCTAAAAAAAATCAACTATAGTTAATCCTAATGAGTCTAAATCAGCTATAACCAATCAACAAAACTAAAATTTAACTCTAACTATTACTAACCTTTGAACTAATGAGCAGTAAATTGTTAAGAACCCAGTACAATATCATAATAACACTCAACAAACCTATGATTAACTAACATCAATAAACTACATAACTAATTCATGACAATGTCAACCAAGTATGAATTTTAACAAGTAACGACTAAACACTAATTCATGAATTTAGCCTACTATCAGTAAGAATAGAGGAAGAATAACAAAACAAAATTTAAACGATAAAACCACCACTACTGATTACTGCCAAAACGGGTATAAGGAACAAATGAAAATTATATTCAAATTAACTAAAGAAGTAGGAGAAACTTACCCAAGCAAGGCTGGAATGGAAATTGAAGAATCGATTCGAGCCCCGAAATAATATTAATCGTTTGTTCTACTCAAAGAACAAACGAAAAACGTTATTTCAAGGCTCGAATCCAATACCAGACTCGAAAAAACAGGCAACACCGAGCAAAAGTGCACTCCTAGGGTTCTGCCGGATTTTTTGTTCAAGATTCGAGGCGTTTGGTTGATGGTTGAAGGAATTGATGCTAGATACGGAAAGAGAAGGAGGTGAGGAACCTAGGGTATAAATTTGGGGTTATTTGGATGATTTTGTGTTTTGGCCCGAAAATTTCGATCTAAAATTCGAAGTGTTTGGCAGGGATTTGGGAGAAATGGTTTTGGGGGTTGGAAAGAGGAGGAAGAGAGGAGTAAGGGGTATAATTTTGGGGTGATTTGGAGCATCGCCGCCGGCGGAGGCGATTTTCGGCCGGCGGCGGACGGCGGAGATACGGCAGAGACGCGGCGGGGTAATGGTGGTGTTACACCGGCGGCTGGAGATGGGGCGGGGGTACGAGGAAGGTAAAGAGTGTCTCAGGTTAATGGGGTTTTTAAGACACTTTTATTACATTAGCATCAATGCGAGCCGTTGGATGAGGGTGATGGACGATTGAGATTACTCGACGCCAAAACGTCGTCGTTTTGATAACCTGGGGGCTGGACCGGGTGGGGAGACGGATTTGGGCCTGGGCGGGTGAGTTCTTGGGCTCAGATTAAATAATGTCCCAGTTTTCCCTTTACTTGGTTTCTTTTGTTTTTCCTTCTTTTATTTATTTGTGTATTTTACTTATATATATTTGTTTTTGAATTTTCTGATTTTATTGTGTAAAATAAAATATCCAAATTAAATCTAAGATGATACAAATTAACTAACTCCTAATTTAAGAGGAAACTAAATCCAAAAAATATAAAAATGTAAAATTTAAAATTGTAAAAAGCCTATTTTGTTATTATTTTTTTTCTTGTTTTAGTAATATTAATCGACTAAAAATATAAAAATCGAATTCTAAATGCAAATACTATTTTGTACTTTTGTGAAATATTGGCAACTAAAATGCACACAAAACTGCAAACAAGGCACAAAATTTTGCAATTAATTCAAATAATAAAGAAAAATTCTAATTCTAATGAATTTATAGGAGTAAATTAAGAGTGGCAAAAATCACGTGGTCACAGTTTGGCGCATCAAAAATCATATCACACGAACGTGTCCACAATTAATAATGCTTATTATTATTATTATAAAATTTCGGCCAGAGTTGCGCGAACGCATTCTCCAGTTTCGTTTTTAGAAATCGTAGTCATGTCACGCAAACGTGTCCACAACCACGATAATAAATTAATTCACGCCTAAAGAAAACCACGAATATTTAATTTGCGAGGGCCATAGAGAATTCTCTAAATGGCACGCCTTGAATTCTAAAGAATTAAATATAATTAATTAAACGAGGGCCATGTAATTGTTATTTTATTCGGCATGGCACATCTCGATTTACTCTAATAAAAAAGTTTCTAAGTTAAATTAGGAGGACCATAAACTATTGTTGTTGTCCAATATGGCACACCTCCACTAATCTAGTCTTAAAACCCAATTAATTAACTAAAGAAAGTTTGCGAGGCTTCTAAAAATCGCCATCCTACTAACATAGCAACCACCAAGTTAAAGGGCCATAATTATTCATTCAATTGGTATGGCAACCCATTTTATAGAAAACTAAATACAATTAATTTGTAATATTAGAGAACTGGGCCAGTCTTAAAGCGAAATTAGACCAGCCCCGACTAACAGCGAAGAGCCCTGTTTTGAAGCAAATAAAAAGCACATGTAGCAGGGCCTACCACGTTCATTTCCCATTAATTTTAAAACTCTGGGCCCAAGTTGAGCCCAAGCAGAAGGCCCAAATTCCTTAAAGCCTCAGAACCACTATCAAAGAGACTCGACATCGAGTCCGTATCGTGCTCAGTTGAAGGCTGAGCAACAAAAGTTCAAAATGAATCCAAATAGCTAGTCTCAAAATTACCAACATACAAACAATGCCATGATTTCGAAGGAAGAAACAATTAAGGATCCAGTTCTTGAAGAACTATATAGCATACGACCTTAATCTTCTAAGACCTTAAGTTAACTTGCAACATCGATGTTTAAACCTTACTTAAACCTTACTTAAACCTCACATGAACAGACTTGTAGGACTTAAACCATGTATTTAAACAACCAAACATACTCATAGATAAACACTGAATCATTTTTACACAATCATGCTAAATTAAATATGCCTGACAATGATAATTCTCAGTAGGTTAAATTCTGGCTTTCCATGAGTTCCAAAGAATCGTACCAAAGGACATTTAAAGAACATTCAGGAACAAATACAAAAGCAAAACATGCCTGGCAAACTGGTATCACCTACTGTCAAGCATACATCCAGCTGCTTATACCTATGACTATTGAATATACACAGCCTTAAATGTATGGATGAATAACTTAACAACAGGTAAAACTATATATCTATTACAGAACACCACAGTAACAGGGGAATCAAAAGGAGATAAGCTCAAAGCAGCATGTATTTATCCAATCTTTCAATTTACATGTTTCAACAATCTCTTGCTACTTAGGGCTAAGAAGGTACCTGGAATTCGAAAACAACACAGAAAGTGAGGAATCAATAACAGAACAGTAGCCAGCTAACACCAGCAACACCAGTTCAGCCAAAATGAATTTGAAAACAATAAAAGGCAGGCTTACTCGAACAATACCCAGAGTAAACCTCAAAATCAAACCTCAAACATCCAATTTCAATCCATTTTGAAAGTAGATTAATCAGAAACTCTTTTCAGGAATTGGAAACTTAAGAAATCACAAAAAAGGAATTTCAATGAAACAATAATTTCACTTTAATTTTTTTAGCCGTTTTGCTTTTCTTGAAATCTGATCTCTAAACCCCCCCCCCCCCTGAATGGCAAGGATGAGATGCCATTATAGGCAAGGAAGTAGGGCAGCCTAGAAATGTTCAGTTTTACACCTTCAATCCTTTCTCAATTTTGTTTTGTGCTACTTACTCCTTGAATTTCTGATTTGTTTGCCAAGTAAGGCTCTTTTTCAGCTTCTAGGAAGCTTCCTAGGTAATTATTTGAGAGATTACCTATACCATTTTCCTAAATTAACCCTCAGACCCTTTGTTTTTTTTACCCTTAAATCCAAACCGGGTCAACTGACCAGCTAATGGGTCTGCAGAGCCAAGTTAAATCCCCACCAATGCCCCTTTTAGGTTTTTTGAATTTTCAGAAGCCCAATCAAAATCAAACAAGGAATCTTACTTTAAGAACTAACCCAAAATTCCCACAAGAAAAGCCCCGGAGACCCCTTAAAAATGCAGTCAAACCATGACGAGGCGCATGAATCAATTAACCTAGTCTATATAGCAAGAAGTTAACTGAATTAGACTTATCTAAATTAACTAGGTGAAAATCACAACACATAAACCTAGTCATGTTTAACAAACTAACTAAAAAAACAGAAATGGCTTTCAACAAAGAAGAAAGGAGAAAGAGGAACAGGAAAATAAACATGGTGAACAAAGGGACACATTTGCACTTAGAGGGCGAATCAACTTTTCCTGCCAGACTATTATAAGAAGTGGCTTAAATAAACGGAAAAAGGAGGATGAGAAGGTGTTGACACGGAAACACCAAAGGGACTAGAGACTTACCAACTCGAACCAACGGAATCGGACGAGTCAAAGACTCCAAATACTTATGTCGATCCCAAACTTTAGCGCTTGAGAGAAAGACACTCCATGAATGTGCATGTTGCCGGACTCGACGAAAATGTCTTCGAGTCTTCTAGGGGTCAAACTTGGATTCCATATTCGAAGAGTTCGGAATGGATTCGAGGGTAATGGGCTGGATATTTGGGATGGGGAGATGAAGAGGATACCAGAGTGTTATTTTGGTGAGGAATGGAGTAGTTTAGGGTTGTGCCGCCAGGCTCTTAGGTGGAGGAGAAAAGGGGCGGCTAGGGTTCTTGTTGGGGCGTCTCTGAGAAAGAAATGAAAGAGACGAGATAGGAAGGGACCTGATTTCGGACATCTTTATAATAAGCCCAGCCCCACTTCCCCATCGTTGGATCAAAGATCCTCGACGGCTCAAATGAATCCTAACCTAAACGGGGTCGTTGGGTTGGGGTAAGGGGGATTGGGTCGAGTAAGGGCAGAACTGGCCTGGGTATTGGAGGGTTTGGACGGGTGCGAGTGTAAGGTTTGGGCCTGGGCAATGAATTAAAATCAACCCAAGATAGCCTCTCTCTTTTTTGTTCTCTTTTCTTTTTAGTTCACTTTTCTCCAAAATTCTTTTCCTTTTCTTCTTTTTTTTTCAAAATTAAAATTAAAAATAAACCTAAACTAATTCCTAATCAAATTATCCTATTAAATTAAAATAATTAACTCTAAGTTATGATTACCACAAGTAAGTTAAATACCAAGTTAAAGGAAAACTACCAAAGTTCAAAAAATAAAAAGTGCCCAAATAACTATTGTTGTGAAATTTTTATAAAATAACTAATTAATTAATTAATATTAAAATATTAAATTAAATTCTAAATGTAAATGCCAAGTATTTTTGTATTTTTCATGCACAGATAAATGCAAACAATTAACGAAAAATGCCATAAAATTGCAAATAGTGAAAAAATTTGTTTTATTTTAAATTTATGGAAGTAATTCATGTAGGGCAAATATCACGTGCTCACAATTATAAGGGGGTAACATCCACGTGGGATCTTAGAAATTTGGCATCAAATGCCTTAGGAAAATATGACTCCTAAGTTCACTTAATGAGGTGGCATATTTGGGGAGTTATGTAGCTTAGTCATCTAAAATATGGGGCCCACATCCGAAGGTTAAATACTTCTCTAAAGTCAATTTGTAATCTCTACAAGCGAATGAAGAAGGTTTTAACAAATTCTCAAGAGATCATATTTCTCAATAGCAACGTGATTTGCTTCAAATATTTCATACGAGACTTCTTAGCATAATAGCAACGTGATTTTGCGATTCTAAAGGAGTACGGTGCAATCATTCTCAAGAATATCGTACGGATTCTCCTCTACTTCGATTCGCCGTTACGTGTTTTATCGCAATTGACGTATGTTTGAGGAATAGTCAAAAGAATCGGCTCAGGTATGTTAGGGTTATCCCTTCTTTCTTTTTGGAATGATCCAAATGGTACACACGAAACGAGCAAATGCACAACTTTCATAAATGACTCTATTCATAGAAATACTTGAGGTGCCTATGTTCTTGATTCCCCATGTGTCATATTATTCTATCATCAGTTCATGGGTCTCAGAGAATACGTAAGTTGATAAAGTTTATTTCATGATATAACCAAACACATAATGGTCTTATGGCATTCTGAGAGATTTTATTGACGTAATTCTCATGCATTGCATTCATTAACAATGACTGAAGACTGGATAGCATTATATACGTGTATATATGTATATTATATGTATATGGGATATAGAAAAAGGTTATGGTATTATATTCGCACCACCACCTGATCAACTTTTATACGTTGATGATTTTGCCCACAATGGCCGAGATGATATGATGGGATTCCCCCAAAGGCTTAATGATATTCTGAACACATATACATATGTATGGTATGACATTCATACACATATGCATGGCATTTTAAATGTTAAATGATTCACAAAGCTATTCAGACTTACATGTCGAGTATGTTACTCCATCTTTCTCTCATGTCTATTATTTACAAATTTTCATTCTTTACATACTCGGTACATTATTTATATTGACGTCACTTTTGCCTGGGGACACTGTGTTTCAGGCCCGCAGGTCCCGATAGACAGGTTGAGAGTTCCCCAGTAGGCTACCATCTCAGTAGAAGGTGTGCACTCTAATTGCTCCGGAGTGGCTTATTTGGTTAGTATGTTTTGGACATGTATTGATTGGTGTGTCGGGGCCCTGGACCGACCTTATGACGTTTATATACTCTTAGAGTCTTGTTGAAATATTTCATGTATATGAAAGATTGTATGGCCTTGTCGGCCTATGCTCAGTGTACATGTGATCATTTTGGCATTATAGGCCCGTATTTTATTTGTATAAGTTTTTGTATCAGGTGGGGTTGTTTTATGTCGAGTGTTCCCTCATATTTTATTCTTGTTGCCTCATGACGGACCTTATGGTCCATTTACCCATGATGATGTAATAAGAAGGATATGTTACATTGGAACTCGGCTTAGTAAGGTATCGGGTGCCCACCACGGCCCATCGGTTTGGGTCGTGATTATTTCCTATGAAATCCATAAGCTGTGTCTCGTAGAGTCTTTTTTATGTGTGTGTTGTGCGCCACACTTATAACTAGGAGGCTACAGGGCATTTAGGACTATCACTCTTTCTTCTTACTCTAGATCATGTGGTAGAGCTCAATTGTAAGAACTCAATTTCCTAAACTCTATCTTATTCGTAATGCGACGATGCCTACATCCAGAAAAGCGATTAGCAAGAGATATAGTTGTGGAAGAGTAGAGTTAGAGGAACTCGATTTTTGCATCATGCTTATGATGGATAAATATGAGGTATTCAACAGATCATATGTGTACTCAGATATGTAAGCTTCTTAATAAATATCTTTAAGGCAAGAATATCTATCCACTCCTACGGTAAAAAGTAATAAGAGAATCGGAAGGTAGACATAAGTTTCAGGAAGTAAAAGAAGCAAGGTGACGAAGGGTACGAGGTACCCAGTTAATGAAGATTAACAATATTTACAATTCAAGCAGAGAAATATAAGATTTTTGAGTTGCCTTCAATTATAACAGAGGTATGTAAAATTAGTCACACCTATCTCAATTGTACTCGATCGGAGCCAACAGATATAGTTTAAGAAAAGAACGGGATATCAGGATCCAGTTGTGGGTTAAAGTAACCAAAAATGTTGGATGGATTAATAGTGTTAGCTGACATTTCCGAAGGATATCGCAAGTATGCTAATACACCTCCTTGTGAGATACCCATTAGGTGAAAGGCCTTGAGACTACAAAAGAGTATAGGCCATAAAGTCATATCCTCATTTCAAAAAATAAGTTTGTGACTCTAACGTGATTACCAAAAGGAAAGTTAGACCCCATAGTAATAGAAATCAGTATGGACTGGTGAACAAAATAAATTAAACATGAATTAAGGACTGAGTGATTTGATAATAGTCGGCATCATGAGAATTTCAGGGATTGCGTTCTGGCTATAATAGAATGGACGACAAAAAAATAACCTTTAAAGGTAATCCAGGAAGACGCTTTCCTAAAGCAAGCAATGTGAGCAAAGTTAAGCTTGAGGGACTATGTGTGCCAGTTACACTAAGTGTCAACCTTGTGAGTAAGGAATTCTGTTATCCTTGGTACAGAAGGGTTACCGCAAGGTGAATAAGGGAAATCGATGATGTGAAAAGACGCCAAAGATGAAGAGTTAAAACATCTACAGGTAGATCGTCGTAACTCTAAATTTAGTACTCCCCTAAAGGGGGGAATATGGAGTAATGTGGCATTGAGTCAAAATTAAGTGGTTCTAGTAACTATGGAATGGTAAAGGAAGAATGCGATTAAAAATGAGAAAAGAATGGGATTATACTTATCCAAATACTACAGATATGCTACGATTCCAAAATATTATGCAAGCACAACGTCAAGGAAAGGAAGTAAGGATTCCTAATCGGGATGTTATTGATAAATAAGGAGCCAATACAAGAGGCAAGTTAAGACAAAGGAAATAACCCAAGAAAGATTACGCAAAATATTGATATGAGAATCGGCCAACGAGTAGTTAGTAGTTGATTCGGGAAGAGCTTAGTTATGGCTAGACAAGGGGTTACAGACAAATCAATAGATCGTGCAAGATAAAATAGTAAAACCCAATATAGTAAATACGGCCTTGTAGTTATGACATTGCAATACTCGAGATATATTCAGATAGGAGTTGAGAAAAATAAAGGTACTGTATGATTGTTACAGAAAAAAAAAAAGAGAATGCAACTAGGAAGACAGTCAAAACATTAGTTCAGAAGCAACACTACAAGCACAAGGGCATGGAGATAAGTAACTACGGATGATTATAGGTGAGTACGGACATCAAGAATTCCATTGGGTATACGATGTGATAAGCTCTCAGTTTTACAAGAGTCAGAGGGTCTTCCCTTGGTACTACAATGAAAGACTAGATGAGGAAATAAGGAAGAAGGCTTCAACCTAAGCATAGTGACCTAAAGAGGAAATGGTCTTGTGAAAACAGTCTCACTACAACATTGTATGCACCCCATAAGAAAGTGGCACCTATCATTGCTAATGAACGGGAAGACAAAAAAAATCAAAAGTAATATTTGAGATCATATGAGTTGCACGAAAACTCCGGCATGCGTGGGAACTAAGATAAATTAAGTATGCACGCAAAAAGGGGCAGAAAGATCGGGAAAAGTAATTTCTTACGTTTAAAGAAATCTGAGATGGAACGAAAGGAATTATTCGATCAATGATCCAGAGTTAGTATTGTTATGAACGCACTTAATATTTCGGAGCATTATCCATGCAACATATATGTTGACAATCATACAGTCGTAGAACACTCCGGTATAAGTTAAAAGAAAGAATTGAGTCCAGGTCATAGACAACTGATTGAATTGTTAGATGATGGTATCATAGATATTTCATAACTTCCATGAGAGACTAAAGTAATAACTAATACCATGAGCTGTAGATCAGAAGATAGCTTAAGCCTACATAAAAATTGATCAGAAGGAAGAGGAAACTAAAGAGTTACACCAACCAAGTAAATCAGGAGTCTGATTATTGAACCCAGAAATTATAAAAATTGTGATTGATAATATTGCATGATCACCCTTAATATCAGAGGTACAAGAGAGATAGTACAACAATAATATTTTATAACGATCATACGATAAATCCAGTCAGAAGAGTACCAACCTTATAAGAAGTTAGTATGAAGCTCCCACCGGATTGTGTGTGCACCAGAGGTGGAAGTATTATAATGGAGCTTCAAGTTGTGGAGGTGAATTATACCTATGTGGAAGGGAGTTTATGAAAGGAATAGAAGAAGTAATGCGAGAGTTTAAGGTAAGTAAGTTAAAGGTGAACAACATACGGCATACTCAGGTACAGAAGATTGTGAATAGTCCATACTCAGGATAGAGGGCTAAAAGCATTGGGATTCAGTATCCAGGAAGGAAAGCGGTGTCATTAGTGGCATATATTCCAGCCCAAGATTTCTATGTACTGAGAGGTCTAGTTAAAAGAGTAAATAAAAGTTGGAGGCAATGCGATGCCTCTGATGTTCCAGAATAACACAAGGAAATCTATGGTGCAAGCAAGTTGAAGGAAGGTTGTGAGTAATATAAATAGATATGTGTATGCCACAAGCTAAAGTATGGTAAAGCAAACAAGGTTTTAGGAATACATGAGTAAGGATAAAAATAAAAGGGGCAAGTGAGAAGATGACGAAAATCGATAAGTCCTCAGGATTAAGCCCATGCAGAAGAAAGCTGATGGTTTCTCTAAGTTATAGAAAGCTCAGTATAGCCTGAATGAACTCAAAGGAGTCTAAGACTAGTAGCATTTAGAAAAAATGGAACGCTGCCCTGGTAATAGAATAAGGGTATAATTCTGATAGATAAAGGATGACGTTTAGGCATTCGATTGAATAATAATTTGAAGAAAAAAAAAGGATTTCATAAATTATAAGGGATTTAAATAACCGCATAAGATGAATCATATTGGGATGTTATAAAAGACGGTTATGGAAGTATAGTATCGCCCCTAGACTTCAGATATCCCCCGATAAGATGTAAGCCCTAGTGACAATGTATTACGTAAGAGATTTCACTTATCAGAAGTAGATTGTAGATTAACATTGAGGTGAATCAACAATGGATGGATAAAAGTTACAAAGTATGAGATGAGAATTGGTCATCATTCTTAAGGTAAATATAATAAGTAAGCATTAAAGGAGTTATCTTTATACATATATGATAAGCAGCGAAAGAGTAACCTAGAGTTTGGTAGCAGATCTCAGTAACGATAAATAGAAGTAAGAGTTATGGTAGAGTATGACCTACCTAGATGCAGTAAAGTTGTGCAGATAGATAACTGGGTCTATGAGATAAGATATAGCAATATTCGTAAGTTTGACAAAGTACCATGAAAAGAACTTTAGTATACATATAGGTTCCCAGAGGGGAAATATCATGACCCGATCCTGGAGGGCGAGACCGGCACCCAGTGCCTTACCTATCCTTGCGTACCAACTTGAAACAAAGGGACTCTAAACATATGATGTCATACTTTGGCCATGGGCCACATTGCAAGACAACTGCAAATGCTAACTAAATGTCAATATAAAACTAGGCTGACAAGGGCGTTATAATTGTTACAGCTGACAAACCAATGAAATATACATACAAGGTCTGCAAGCCCAACTTACTGCACTAACTAACATAATATGTCTATGTTTATTGTGAAAATGGTAACAACAATTAAATTTGTAAATGGGACTCAAAAAATACGTGATCTATTCCCGAGCTAGTTTGGAAGGGTGATTAGTGTTGAATATAGAGCAAAACAATAAAGATTGAGTTATCCAAAATGATAATCGAACCAGTAGGGGACGTTCTCGAGCCTAAATCAAGCCAGTAGATACATCGGGGCCAAGCCTCGAACCTACCAGGGGCCTATCGAAGGTAACTTATTGAGGGTAGTCGGGAAAGGGATAATAGATAAATATGCATATACAAGGCTTTATACCGTCAATCTTGAGCTAAATGATGAGGAACAAATGAAGAACAATAAAATGCTTGAGGCGACCTCGGGGTCGAAGAACACAGGTAACTTACAAGAAAGAGAGAGATATTATTGCGTAGTAGAGAAGTGGAGAACCATCAGTCCATTACAAGGTGGGGTGAGTCCCTTTTATATAGGCAAGAGGACTCGGTATAGTACATGTATATTAATTGTAAGAGTACAAAGATGGGACGGCTTGACGCAAGACGTCACAGTAGGCTCCAGATAGACCGGATCTGTCAGATGTAGCCATGTGCCCAGGGGACTTCCTCCTCTATCCCAGCTTCAAGCCTTGCTTTCTTTGAGCTGGACCTCAACGAGCCCTAAGGTCGGGAACCCGATCGTGGCTTTACACCCTCGAGGTCTCGAGGAAAACTTTTGAAATGTCCTTGATAGAAAAAAAATCAAGTCTTCTGAGTTTGCCGCGTACAGATAGTCTCCACGTTTCTCATGACAAAGTGATAGGAAATGATTTTGACCCTCGACTCCCTAAGCTCCCTTTGGCGATATTATGCTAGCGATTCAAATCACGGTACAATCTTCTGCGGAAGATGGAGTGTCTCGTAGGTCTCTGTTCGATGTCCTATCATTTTAGCTCCTCGAGGCGGAAATACTGTCGTTAGTTCGTTTTTTCAAGAAAGTAGTAATTACCTCCACCGGTCCACCTGCAAGGCCATCGATAACCGTATCATTTTATCCCTATAAATGAGGGCATTTTGTGGCATTATATTTTTCATCCCAATACTTCAACTAATATGCTTTGCTTCTTTCCTTCACATCATCTCCTTTTGTATTTTGATTATCATGATGAGAGCTTTCTATCTTGAGGCTGTTTGGAGGAGATCTTTCGGGCCACATCGGGGCCTTCTGTTGGGGTCTACCTTCGTGGAATACAAACATGATGTTTCGATATTGATATGGTTGCCGAGATGCAGGCCGTTGCTGCTGCCGTTGGCCCGAGATGGCGATGGATGGAGAGTTGGTTTTTCTTTTACATAGATGACCGTTCAGTTTATGCACTGCTACTCAGAAGGGGGCTCGGAATATCCACCACTGCTCACCTTCATATCTCGGCTCGACATGGAACTCCTCCCTAATTCGGGAGCCTGCATGGCTTGACACTTGAAGAAGTGTATTTGAAGTAGCCGTGCAAGCGGGACCGAGGGTTTTTCGGTCTGCTGTCTCTCCGAAGCTTCCTTGGCCAAAGTGGATCCTCGAGCTTCAGAGATCTGTGGTGTTTGGTCGTCCTCTCTTGCTCCCTGGTTGCTCTTCCTTGGCGACGTCAAACTGGATAGCTGAGACAGGGCTCCCGGGGGCGATCTTGGAGAGACTACCTTCAGAGGTAGAGTAGGTCTTAGGCCTTTTCTTCATGTATTCCCCTTTGTAGGCTTTTGAATTTTGTATGTAATGATTCTACAGAGACCTTTTGTAATTGAATGTCGTGACCCCTCGGGGGCTATTGTATTTGAACACTTCATAAATGAGAAATGAACTTTGCTTTCAAATGTGTTCATCTTCTGTTATGCCTTCATGCTCTTCGAGGCTCTTCGAATGTACCTTTCTGTGTTGATAATTGTTGATACTTGTCTTGGACGTGAGTGTTTTGCTTTGATCTTTCGCCGATTGACAAGGACTCATTCTGATCCTATTATCGTCCCTCTAGGCAACCTTGGGTCGGCCCGATAGATCGGTGCCATAAGACTCTCCCGAGTTATGCCGGTTTCTAAGGCCTCCCAAAGCCTTTATTGGTCTAGATGAAGATGATCCCTTCAAGCCGCATGAGATAGACTTCTGCTCCCTTTTTGGCGTTTGTTTGCTCTTATTCCCTTTGGCGTTTTTGAATTCCTTCTTTCATTTACGGGCCGACGTAGTCCGCCATAGTAGCTTGTTCTGGTCTCCAGCTGGTTAGCCAGGCTCTTTTCCGATCTTTTTGGTCGCACTTAGGCTTGACGAGGGATCAGCCGGATAGGCTCGAGCTGTCGGGGCCCGCTGGTTCTTTTGGAGATCATGCGTCGAATTCTGGGGCCTTCGAGAATTCTACCTTTCATGAAGGTCATCTTCGGGTGGCTCGATGAGCCCTGCTGATTTTGAAGTAGATAAATCTTTCAGGGAGTGTAAGGTTGGCTTTCGTTTGTGGAGTTTTCCTATATTTGGGACGCTTATTCGGGACCTCATGGAGCTTTGGAGATCGGAGCCCCCGGGGTTTACTCCTACGTAGAGGTAATTGTGGGCTTGGGCGCATGAGTTGCATCTAGTACTGGTGCTTCGGAGCACATCGTGACCCTGTTTCTGGGGGACCGGGGCTCCAAACACGAAATGCTGTCTCGAGTCATAAAGATAATTCGGGCGGCTCATCGAGCTTAGTTGTTTGTTGGAGGGCTCTTCCTGGGATGGGCATCAACCCGTTGATTCGTACTAAGTCCATTGGCTCCTTGGAGCTTACATCGAGCAGGCAACTCGCCGTTGCCTCTTGCATATAAGAGGGGTGGCTTTGGCCTATCTGTGATACTTTACTATTTTTGGGCAGCCGCTCTCCTATTTCGGCATAGGGCTCCCTATATTTTTAGAGTGCAAAAGACGTTGGTGCTTCTTTGCTTTGTTTTGCTAGTTCTGACATAGTCATGGCGACCACCTCGGAACCGGTACGGCAAAAGGCGAAAAGTGTTGTCCCCGGTGCTGGAGAGTCGAAGGGTTTCGCTTTGGAGATGGCATCTTTGATGAGAGAGGAATACCAGGAGATGGCAAGGCGATACTGTGGGTGGAGTGAAGGGATGGAGTTGTGGGTGCTTTCCCCACGTGAAGACGTTGCAGACTCTACTAGTAGGTTTCTGAGCATGTACTTGTACCCTTTTGCATTTGGCACTCTTGATAAGGTCGTGCTCGACTTTTGCTTGAAGTATCGAGTTACTCTGCATAGATTCATCCATCATTTTGGTGAACGGTGTTGATGATGAGATTCTTTGCGGAAAAGGCCGGACTTGAATATTCGCTCGATCATCTCGTCGGGTTGTATCGGCTTTTCCACCATAGAGGGCTGCTAACCTTGAGGGGTCGCTCGCCCACGCCCTTTGTTTTTTACGACGAGAAAGGCGGGGATCGAAAGTGGGCCCGCTGGTTTGTCCGATTTAGGACAACCGATATCATTCCTTCGGAGCTCCTGTCGTTCCCCAAAGAGTGGAACTACGCAAGTAAGTGAGGCGCTTCGCCGTTCCTTCAGTTTTTATCCATAGCAAAATTCGGCCAAGTAACCAGTATTATTCCCTTTATTGCAGCAACTTTATGGATGCCGGGTTGAGTTCATGATTTGCCTGGATGGGTTCGAAAGCTGGTAACGCATTCATCTTGTGACGAACGTAGGTGGCGAGCTATGTCTCGCATTAGGTGGGGAACGGACCATCAGGGTATGTGCGTATGTTGCTTTTCTTCTGCCGATATGTAATTAAGGTGGCATTTTCCCAGCTCATTTATGCTGGACGCGTTGTTTTTGTAGATATCGGGCAGTTCCTCGGCGCGAGGCAGCGTTCCCCCGGAGAAGAGATGGAGTCATCGTATTTCGATCTGAGAGATGGTAGAAACAAGAGGTTTCGGTACCCATCACGCGAATGAGCTTCTAGTGGCGTTGGTCGGGCTTGTATTTCTGAGGACGGGGCATCAACCTAGTCAGTTGTCCCCGGGGTACCTATTTCTTAGCGCGACATGGTCAGGAGCGTGTCCTGACTTAGAGAGATTTTGTCATCTTCATTTTGCGATGAGTTCATGCATAATTCTCTCACACCCCGTATCTTCCTCCCCTCATTGAATCTTTCCTGTGCAGGCTTGTGATAGGCTCAAGTCTGAATTGCTTCGTCAAAAGGCCAAGTTTCAGAGGGTTCGGGATGAGGGAGAATCCCTTAGGCTTCTTTGCAGGGAGAAAGAAGTTGAGATGGAGCATTGGCAGTATGAGGCGTATCGGAGCTCGAACTACGAGAGCTATTTGGCGGAGCAGGTAACTTCCTGTAGTGCGTTCCTCACATTTTTCTAATTTTGAGGCTAACTTCTTCTTGCCATATCAATTGCAGAAAGAGGCAGAGGCCTTGGAGTACCTCAAGGATGAGGTGAACCGTGTCAGGGCAGCCTGTGAGGAGTTAAGGGTCCAAGTGAGGACTCAAGCTTTGGAGGAGATGAGCGTCTCGGCTAGGATCCCTGCCTTCGAGGTCTAGCTTAACATGACCCGTGATAACGCCAAAGTTCAGGCAAATATGATCGAGAGGCTTGAGTCTGATCTTTCAAAGATCAGGGCCGAGATAATCGAGGCCTGGGCGAAAGCGGCGCTAAGCCGAACCAGGGCGGATCATGAGATGGCAATTTATATAAAGGAGGCTGCTGATGCTCAATCCGAGTTGAGGCAAGCCCTTAATCGTGAAAAGAGGATCAAGGAATATGTTTGATGCCGATCATGGAGAGAAGTATTCAAGGAGGTTGGAGCGAGAGGCTTTATCCTCTCGGAGGAATTGGCTCAAGCATTGGCGAACGAGAGTGACGCTCAGTCACTCCTCATGGACGTTGCAGAGGGAGATCTTGACGGATTGTTGCTCTTTGGCACAAAATAAAGATTCTATCATTTGGTAACCTAGTTTCCAGCGCTCGTAGGCGTGCTCGCGGGTGGAGAATGTTTTCTTTTGTATGTTTTATAAGAATAACCTTTAAAGTAATATTTCTTTTGTAACTTTTTTCCGTTGTTGCTCTTGATTGTGTAGATTGGTTTATGGGATCGGTCCCTGAGCCGTGCTATGGATTGAACTTTGATTGTCCTTTCGACTTTTTCCCGTCTTCATGCGCGGCGGGCGATGACCCTATGTGCTCCTGGACTGAAGCATTTTTACGGGCGCGCGGCCTGGGGTTTTTCCATGGCTGTTGATAGTGTCGTCGAGGCCATACTTTTAGGTGTATGGTGACTGAATTCCCCTCGGGCTTAGTCTCCGAGTCGGCATCCGGCTCGAGCTTGGCTTACCCTTCAGCCTGTTTGGGATGGCGACAATGATTCTCATTCTATGCCCTTGGGTGTTCGGTGATTTTCTGAGTCCTGTCTCCAAGTCACATTGCGATTCGGGCTATAATTGACCCTTTAATCTTCTCGGAGGTTCCGATAGGAGATAATGGCATCGACTTCATGCCCTTGGGAGTATTATGATTTTTGGATCCAGTCTCCGATTAGTGTTGCGACTCAAGCCGTAATTGACCCTTAAGTCTCATTTGAGTTCTCGGCCAGCGGTGGTGGCCTTCCTACTGTTTGGTCGTTGAGACCTTTCAGTATGAGGCCCGTAGGCTTGCTTTAGCCGGCGACTAATGGAACTTATGTTGTTTGGTTGTAGAGACCTTTTGGTGTGAGGCCCGAAAGCTTTGCTTAGCTGGCGACAATGGCATTTACGTTGTTTGGTCATAGAGACCTTTTGATATGAGGCCCAGAGGCTTTGCTTAGTTTAACTATTTTGGATCCGGTCTCTGAATCGGGTTATGATCCGAGCTCACTTTAATCTTCAAGTTGTCAATTTTCAAGTTGATGGTCGTAGAGACCTTTTGGTGTAAGGCCCGGAGGCTTTGCTAAGCCGGCGACAATGGCACTTACGCTATTTGATGTGAGGTCCGTTGTAAGGCCCCGTAAATAATTTTTGGTCTCAAAACTTAGTAACTCGTGGTGTCGACTCCGAATTTGTGTTAGGACCCTTGGTAGCGATCATAAGCCTTTAAAAATCAAAAGAATCAATTTTCCAGAAAGTTGTCATTTATGCGGTCCAGAATGCGGTCACAGATCAGCTATGCGGACTGCATTCCTGCCGCAGAGTGAAGAAGAAGAATTGTCAAAATTGAAGTTGAAAATGAGGTCCATTATGCGACCGCATAATCAATATGCGGACCGCATTCCTGCCGCATAGTGAATTAGAGAGTTGGTCTAAATTGATGTTGAAAATGCGGTCTATTATGCGACCGTATAATCGATATGCGGACCGCATTTACACCGCATACCCAGGCAGAGATGTTCAGTGATTGGGGTCAGTTCTGCGGTCCAATATGCGGACCGCATCTCGATTCTGTGATCGCAGAATGCGACCGCAGATCTCACCCGGACTTCTATTTTTTAAAATTTAAAACCGACCCCCTTTCTAATATAACACCCTAACCCCTCATTTTAACCATTTTTCTGAACAAAATAAGAGAGAGGGAGGAGGGTTTCTTGAGAGAAAAGTTTATTTTCTTCAAAATTGTTCCTCAAATTACCTGGTCCGGAAAAATTTAAAGCAAGTGTCTTCGTCTCCATTTCTACAGGTAAAATCCCTAACCATTTTTCCTTGATTTCCAGATTTTTAAGCTAAGGGAGGGAGTCTCATGCTTTGATTCTTGAAATAATGGGTGGAAACTCACATGCATGTCTTTCAAAATCTAAAATT